>VZRX01007044.1:106093-136461 GCA_013398075.1 Notiomystis cincta
GCCCACATTTAATTGAAAACATAATGAAAAAAAACAAAAACAATAAAACACTGAGAACAATCATTTGTGCTATAAAAAGGCAGAAAAATATTATCTGTCCTCAGACAAGGAGTCTTGAATGAAGATTTCAGGGAAGAGTTTCAGAGGACAAAACCCAAGGTCTGGCAAGTCAGACAGAGTAGACTGCCAAGCATTCAAATTTCAGTCTGTCACTTTCCCCCCCTTGCCTTTACTTCACCTAAGAATGTTTCATACTAGTCTGTTGTTCTGAAATACAGTAGCACCAAAAGGATATAAACCACATATCATCCAGAACTCAAAAGAAAATTGATATAACTACCGGAAAGTTACTGATGATTTCTTAGGACAATTGGCCCAACTATCACTGGCATGCACTTTACAAGGCAAAATGGAAAGGTGAAAACAGAACAAGCCCCAAACTTGTTTGCTCTTCTCTTGAAAAATATGAGGGTAAATAAAGAAGGTGGGAGGAAAGGCTATTATTTTTAACCTGTGTAAGACATTTAGCTCCATTAGTCTGCACCGTGAGCATCTATATAAAAATTCATTGAAGACTGGGAACTTTGAGAAAAAAACAAAATAAGAAGGCATTCTCTGGAAAAGAGATTTGATGACCCCTCTCCTAATGTTAACACATCCAGTATAACATTTTACCAGTGTGACTGTTTGAAGAAAGAAAAGCTCAGGCAGAAGATGTCACTGTGCCAGGAGCAACAATTTCAGTATCAACACAGAGCAAGAAGAAAGACAATTAAGAACTTAGAGGGGAGAAAAACAAATTAAATTACTTGCAGAATCCATCACAGCTTTTCCAAATTAAGTTAGAGGAATAGAATTTTTTCCTCTTATTGATGTCCCTTTTGCCAAGCATACCAGGCAATTGATTTGCTGCTGTTCCACATTCATTTTGTGTATGAACTCTTGGTATTTCAGAGTACAACAATTACATGCTACAAGTTTGCAAAGGCATTTCAGCTGTGCCAAAACATGTCATGCCATGGTACTATCTATCAACTTAGCTTTATGAATTTACACACACCCTCTTTCCAAGCAAAACCAGGGCAATCCTGCCAATGGAAGATGCTGTCATCCATAGCATTTATGTTTCATCAGATGAAACCCTTCTGTATAAGGTATTTAACAACTTCCACCTCTGCAATATCTAAATGTTAGTTAGTACCTAATCTTTTGTATTTGGATGTAAAACACACAAGTATACACTCACTGCCAAGCTCTAGAAGGGAAACAACAGCCTCCCTTCATCTCTTTTCTATCACTGTTTCTATGGGAGCAGAGACTATGCCAGATGCATACTGCAGGAAACATGGAGGCTTTTTTGGAATTAGGACATTGACATTCAGCAGAAGACAATGACTGCATGCTCTTATACAAGATTGTCCTTGAGCACCTGCCTTTACAGGGAGCACTTGAGACTTCAAGTTCCAATTAAAATAGCCAAAGTCTTCTGACACTCTCCATCAGTGAAGAGATTCAAGGAGTAATTGTGGCAGGATCACAGTCATTCTTCTTTAAAATTGTTTCATACAAGTATATATATTGGAGGCCAGAGTTCACATATTGCCTTGAGGCTTGAGCTCACACACATGTAATGCACATGTTCTCCAAGCAGGCTCTTTACTGACACACTCCAATGAAATTGTCAGACACTTGACGTACAAACCAGCCACAAATCACATTTTGCACATGCAACTTTTTGCACATTCAATTCACAGAAGCATTTTATCTGCAAAGGAGGCCAAGATGTCAATGTTGACAGTCTTCAAAGGAAGTATATTCTTAATGCAAATGTTACCAAATCTTTCCATCACTAGTCTTAAATGTAGACCTATGCATAGAACACAATTTTATTTTGCTAAAAAATGAAGAAAACACCCCAGCTATATAAAGCCCCAATAATACAGGAGGAAATTTTTCTTTATCAAAACACAGCATGGCATGAATAATCAATTTAGATCTGCTAGGTGTTCAGAGAGAGTATAAATATGATTTCTTAAAGAAACAGTTCTGTTTGGAGGATACTTGTGGATTTATATAATTTAATATTCTTAAAGGACAGCTTGACTTAATTTTCACAAATTTGCATATACTAGTGGAAGATTTGGAAGGGACCTCTGGAGATTGGCTCACCTGAGCCCCTGCTCAAAGCAGAGTCAACTAGAGCAGTTTGCCCAGGACCATGTTCAGTCAGGTTTTGAATATCTCCTACGGATGGAGATGCCCCCTCAGTTTATCCAGCATTCCAAATGGGGCCACAATGTTTATTCACTGTGAGGGGAAGGGGAAGATTCAAATACCTGGACCAAAAATTACAGCTGAGAAAATAGCACAGATACACACCACAGAATAAAACTGAGAAATAAACACTGCTATTCACTTTTTTTATATGTTAATTACTAAAATCTTAATTGAAGTATTCTGACTAGTGGACACATTAGTGAGAAAAAAGCCTAACTTGTAATAGTTTCAAGCTATTTCTGCACACTGAAGACTTGCTAGTTTTCTCAGTTGAACTGCATCACTGAAACTGAATTAAAAAGAATAAATTTGTACTGCAAAGCTGCACAGTACAATATAAGCTTTATACTAAAGCAAGCATTATAATAAAAACTGGCTTTATGGTATAAAATGGCAAGCTACAGTCTAATGCTCAAGACACATGGATGGAATAATTTAATGTTAGTGCTTCTGTTTTACAGATGTCTGGTCACAGGAGCAGGAAACAAATTTCTTCCTTACCCAACTATGTATTTGGAAAAGAGAAAATGCCAAAGAAGACTCATAGGTGGGAAAGAATGACACTAAGTTTTTGTTTAATTAAGTGTTTACAGATCTCAAGGTTTGCAGGGGCAGTTTCAGAAAAATATTCTCTGAAGCAAATGGCTTCTGGGAAACCATTTCTTTACATTTATTTATAACCATATCATATTTCTTTGTATTATTTGTGTCTGTCATACATGGATTAGTTATACTTTAAAAAAATTTTTCCTCCTCCACCCCCAAGACAGACAGATCTCTCTTTCCTTTCTTTTGACATAATAAAGATGGCTGCAAAGTATTCCCACAATACTTAGAGACAGTCATTTTTATTTCATTATTCCCACTGCAATCAAAACTTCAGTTATAGTGTTTTATTGCAGTTCAAAAGGCACATCACTCAAAGTTTTAATACTCTGCCATTTAAAACTTATAGATTAATTCTTTCTTTCCTGAAGAAATTTTTCGTTTTGTCAAAAAGCCACTTGAATGTCCACAATTTGGTAAAAAAACAAAAAATTAAGATTTGGAAATACTGCTAACTTCCCTTTGACTGTTGCATAGCTAGGCCTGTGATGTTCTCTCTGTGATGTTTTGAGAAACACAAGTGTTTTTCTCCTATGACTTGAAGTAGGAGCAAAATTTCTTTCCTAGTTAAAAAACACATACAACAATAGGGTAAAGACCTTTTTTCTTCCAGTTTTCAAGTTATAGGTGAAGAGAAATTCCAGCATTTCAAGCAGAAACAAGCAGCTGAAACTGCCTTAAATGTCCTGAAACATGAAGCAACGAGCTGCATCATGAAGGGACTGCCTCAAGGCAGAGTTCAGGAGATGGGAACAGGACAGAGAAAGTTTTCTCCTATGGTAACATCAATGGTTAAATCAGGGGACTTCATGAAATTTTACACTTTCCTAAATGTGAGCACTCAGACTAAAAACACCATTCTGGCCTGGGAAGCTACTACTCTGTGATAATAACAATAATGGCCTTCCTGAGAGCCCTGGAGAATAGTTAACCTACAAAAGATACCACAATTGCAAGCTCTTCACTTGCATGGAAAGCTGTCCTTATCCTATTCTGACTCCATAAAAAACAAAGGTTGTGGCAACTCCAAATTATAAAAAAGGACATCTTGTCACCAATAGATGGGTACCTAAAGGCCATATATTACTCAAAGGTAACAAGAGATCCCATGACAGAGAAAAGCAAGGCACAGGAGGAAAGAAATTAAGAAACTGTTTTGTTCTAGGGCCTATAAAACACAATTTTTAGGAAAAAAAATTTTGTATTTATAAATGTTTAAAGCCCTCCCCAGATTTTTTTTCCTTAAAAAGTCTAAGCACAGCAACACTATGTTACATATTAATTTTATAACATTTTACAAATTTTGTATGTTTAAACGCATGTGTATCTATATGCACGTAAGGTCATTACTGACTTCTAGTTTCATATGAGTTCATTCATTTCTGATGACCTTTTGTATTATTTGGTTATCAAAGTAAGTTCATGTGAACAGACCTGGAAGATTACAATTTTAAACTAGTAGTTAATTTTTTGAAGAAAGCATTCTAGTAAAAATATGCAACAACCACAGCTGGAAAAAAACCCAAAATTTCATCTATACTACTATACAAAACCAGAGAAATGACTCGTGAATTGTTAAGTAGGATAAAGTTTCACAGCCATACTTTACCTGTCTAGGTCGCATGTCAGCCTTTCAAAATTCTTAAGAATTGTATAAACCTGAGCATCTTGACCAAGAAAGCAAGGTGGCAATAGTCCATGAATATTCAATTGTTGCCTCTCCTCCAAGGTAAAAGCCATGCCCTGAAAAACCAAAAATAAAAAGGAAACCCATGTACAGATATATATGAGAGATAATTAATTTAAGAAAAATTCTGCAGCAAATCACAGCACAGGTAAAGTCAGCAACAAAAAAAGCTATTTAAAATTAAACAGAATTGAGAATTTGCACAATTATTTTAGGAAAAGGTTTTATTGAGCTATAAAAGGATAGGCCTGTACAGCACAATAACTCCACCCCGGCACAAGAACAAGTTAAGGTCTCTCCTGTCAACACAAGAGTACCATCTGCAAAACTGTTAAGTTACAGCTGAAGAAGAAAGCAGCCATATATTCACTCTGCAGATACTCTGCTTTTAATGAGGTCTGTCTGTCTAAAACATCTTCAGAAATTACCCAAGCTACTGTAAGAAAGATGGTGCCTTTACAGCAGAAATATGACCGTGGGTTTAGCACGTCAGCATCGAGCACTCCCCTGGCTGCTGAACTTTTACTCTGCTGTGCTAACTACAGCCAGGCAGGACTGCTGGACAGGATCAGACCTTTGACAGCTTTAGGGGATAAGAAGTCAGATGAGTTTCTTCTATATAGGAGCTATGAAACATATGCATTTGTTTCACAAGACGTGTAGGTCCACAGAGAGGCTGCATCTCTCCTTCAGCACAATTCCACCTGCAATGCTTCTGCTCCAGAGCCAATACTGACTGATGTGCACGTGTCTTTGAGGCCTCTCATAGCTTAACACTAGAACTCTCTGTGTCTTTGCAATATGCTTATCATTAGCTTAAACATATTCTAAAGCTCATGTAGTAGAGGTTAGGTAGCATGTATTACTCCACCAAGAAGATAAGTGTGTGCGTGTACACATATAAAGAAGCCATTAGACAGTTGCCTAATATTCATTATCTATGATACAATTATCTAAAAAATATTGGTTTTTATCTAAACAACTACCCAAGAAAATACCTTGAGATCCATTAGAGGAAAAAACAGCAATATAGTGTTTCTGCATTAATTCTCCTGTGGAAAATAAATACTACTGAGGTACTTTCACAGCCACCTCTATAAGCTGACTTTTAAAACGTCTTTTTTCATGGTACCATTAGAATTATCTGGGTCAACAAATGACAGGGAAAAAAAAAAGGGGAAAACAAGGGCATAAATACAAAAGGCTTCCTTCAGTCTACATTTTCACTACTCTTGTCTTTTCTAGAGAACAAATTCAGTCCTTTACACGATGTCCTTACTGCCTTTCCCAAAACTTGGTGAGTGATACAATGTGATAAATTCATGCCAGTTAGTTTGGTTACCTAGACAGGCTCTTCTTTTTTGTTTCTGTTTTGTTGGGGGTTTTTTCTCAGAAACAGTCACTTCATAGTGCTTATTCTTACAGAATAAAAATATATTAAGAAATCCTCATGTATCTTACTAGTCTACATTTCTTACACCCTTTTTAATCTAAATTTTCAAGTGGTTATGTCATTGTGACTTGAAAAAAAGTAGGGAAAAATCCCTAAAGCAACCCAATCACGCTATCTGCTCTATAATGCCATTAATCAAGTTTTTACCCTCAAGTGAAATGACAACACAAAAAAAGAGAAATATTTTATAATGAACACTTTACAAAACATCAGACATTTCCAGAATGTGCTTCTCCTACCCTAGCCAGGAAATGAAGGAAAACCAAGTTTAATAAAGATCAGTAACTGTTTTGCTGTAGTTCTCCACACATGTGAGATTTCAGAGGTTTCCAAATGCGTACACAAAGCCCACTTTTATTTTTTCCCTAATGAACTTTCTGTGACCAGATATGTCATGAATGTCTTCAGCTGCTATCCAATCTTGAAAAACCATGGAAGAAGGAAGAGTCAAAACTTCTCACAAGTTTATTCAACATTGATCCCTGTTATCTCCACTAGACTTTCTTGGATTTAAAAAACCCTCGTGTGCTCATGCACACTTCAGAATCAGTTCCAAGTGACTGGACTTCAGGGAACTGCATAGTTTTAGTGAATCTTCTAATGCTGGCAGTAAAGTGGCAATCCAGCTATTCTCTGCAATTCTCCTTTCCCCTGTTTCCATTAGTCAAATGGAATAAAAAAAAATTCCTGAATGTCTGTGTTTGGCTTTACATTAGGAATAAAATATGGACTTTAATTACTATAATAGGGTTTCCCCTCTTACTGGAAAATATATTTTATTTTAAAACAAACACATGTGATACATCTTGCCAAATGTCTTTTTCAAAAAGTACTTCATCTTGGAATAGCATACTTTCCATGTATTACTACAACTTTATAGTAAGTGTTAATTTCTTTGGGTCATTACTACAAAAACACAGCACCCACCAATACCCCCTTGGCTGTATATGGTTAGAAAATCCTTTACTTGAATATTCCTCTTTGCACAGATATTAAGAATTTTTCAAATTTCTATGATGAAATGTTAATTATTTTCTTCCCCTCTCAGACCCCATGTTTGCTCAGAAGAAAATAATTATTAAAATATATCATCTGATAATTTAACAGGAGAAGGCCATTTCATTAAGTGTATGCTATTCCATCTGCTTCTAATAGGGAAGGCTTCAACTATATAAAATTTATGGTTTATGTCTAGATTTCTCACACTAGCCTCAGATTTTCTTTTTTACATCAAAATTCTTATTTTTTCCTGTTTGAAGTGTTGTTTCCCAGCCATCCAGCAGAGAGGGCTCTAGGTCCAGCTTGGTTTACACACTCCTTTTCTTTCCTGAGAGGCATATTTTGTGCACACCTGGATGGGACAGACTTCCATCATCTAGCATCCCAACTATTAAAAAAACTGTGGATATTTTTACACTGCAGCTTGTATTACAAATACATTTTTAAAGAAGAACAATAATCTAAAAAGTATAACAATCTAAAGGCAGCATAAGGGGCAAGAGACTGCAACCATAAATATTAATCTCTGCCTAATTTGTTTTGGTTTATTCACTGTTTCATGCATCATATACATCATAGAGATGAAAAGTATAGTTATTCTCAACCCTCCCAGTTAAAAGTTTGCAATTCTTCAAGAGTTGTGTTTCATATGTTTCACTATATGCTCTGGTTTACTTTTGGCAAAACCAAGTTGTTCTTCAGGCACCTTGTTATGTTCCTTTCTCACAGACCTTTTGGTCAAATTTTTGGGTTGTGCTTTTTTTACTGCTCCTCAGGCATAAATACCCTTTCAGATTCTCAGCTGTACACAGAAAGCTCTCTGAGTTTTCAGGAAATTTGACTCATTGCAAATACATTTAATTCTTAATTTGTCTTTCCATTTGTAATGTTGTGAAGTTTTGTAATTGTAGCAGTGATTTCTATTATTGTACATCATTCAGTATTCTTTCATTATTTAATGTCTATTAGTTTATCAACTCCACTCTTAACTATCTGTCCTCTGCTCAAGGTCTCTAATCTCCCAAAGCCCCTATCTACAATGTTGTTCTAGCACAGTTACATGTACATCAATACTCTTCTTCAGTTGCAGTACTGAAAAACCACAAAACAGAAGAAAAGCACAGCATCACCTTCTATCAGACAGCTTTTTGCACTGCCTTTTGACCAAATTTTCAAGCAGTGCTTGAAAAGACAGAAAGCACATTCAAGAGCTGCCTCAGCCTCTGTTCACAGTCAACAGAGAAATTTTCTCTCTTAATACAAACTAGATTGCACTGACATAGTTTTTCCTCAGACAGAATATCTGCAGCTCATGTAATTGCTAGGTTTATATAAACCTTTCTATAAAAAGAGAGTGTACTAAAGCAATATGTGCATCCTGTCCATGCACTAATGAGATTCAGCTTCACTAAAGAGTAGCCAGTATTCATTGTAGGGACCCTTCTCCAATTTCTCCCAAGACCTAGCCATCTTTTGTTCGAGTAGATCAAAATTTTCATTTTTAAAAACTCCAACTTATTTAGAACAACAGCTCAATTCCTCCTGTTGGCCTCACTGCAGGTGTGCCACAAAAGCATTAGCCAAAAGCACGTAGAAGGAGGCTGGCTTAGAAGAGGAGACCATGCCCACATCCAAGGTTCTCTACCTCAGTGACTCTTTCATCAGCCTCTGGAAGGAGAAAATCAAGACTCATAAGACTTCAGGAGACAACCACCACCAGCAGTACTGAAGCTCAATACTCACTCACATGTATATTTGAGCCTGTATACTGGATTCATGAAGGGGGAAGGAAGAAATGAGTAGGAAGGTGAAAAGATGTAACAAGGAGGTACATCTAGAAGTACCATCTATTCTATGAGAAAGAAATCCCTGGATTGCTGGTCTAAAATACTGCTAGAGGAAAATTACAGTCTCTAGAGCATTCTGGGGACAAACAAGTAGGTTCATTACTGTCTCAGAGTCTATCAAAAAGTAAAAAACCCTCTGTTAAAAACTTCATTCTCTGCATCTAAATCATAAAAGTGCAGCGAACAATTTCAGTGATATCATGAATAATGCACACAAGTCTGAGGGACTCAGATATGCTCCACATCTGCTGCCATGGCCAGAAAGAGGAGAGCTGGCACCTCTCCACTCCTTGCAGGCTCCCACTGCAGCAGTTGGTATCCCTGAGCACAGCCCAGGGAGTGCACTGCTAGACAAAGCTCTGAGAAAACCCCACAGCTGCCTGCAATACTTGGTCTGCTCAAGATCTGAATCAATTTTTTGAAAAAATCTACTTACAGAACCCTGGAATTCCTTCTTAAAAATTCCATTCTTAAAAACAAACAAAAAAAAGGACATGCAAACAAGATGAATGCTTTTGGCTGAAAGACTGAAAAAATTCTCCAATTACTAGGGAAGAGTTTTTTCCCCAATAAATTCCAAATGAAAAATCAGTGGCATCACTACTCGTTGCCAGTCACTTATCATCCCACACTGCTCACACCACTTCATGCACAAGATTGTGTCCAGGAGAAATTCAACTGCAGAACTAGATGCAGTCCTTAGGAAACCATGATCTTTGGTATGCATGACTGTTTGCAGGCAATTCTTCTGCTGGTCAAGCTTTTGCCTTCAGTAATTTTGTCTTTTCATACTACAGTAGTACTTTTAGGGAGGAATCCAAGTCAAAGTTAATTTATTTTAAAGAAAACTTCTTTGGCTGAGGAAGTGAAAAAATGTATGTGTAGTCCTGCTAGGTATGAGTTACATGAACAGTTTCAGGCACCTAATGTCATAAACCCCTTTAGGATCAGAATATTAATTAAAAAAAACCAAAACAAAACAAAAAAAAACCCACAACTCTGCAAAATTTTTCACATTCAAAGAAATTTTTATAAAATCTCTATAAAAACATAGAACATATGGGTTTTCAAGCATTTTAAGCTACATTTAAGAGTTTAATGATCTGCAAATCCCTTTGAGCTATTTTATATAATTTGGGTTTTTTAAAAAGTCACCTTATGAGCAGGCAAAAAGCAAGTTTTACAAGCATTTCCTCTCCATCTTTCATTTTTATTATCCAAACATGACTTCAGAGAAATCAGATAAATACTTCTAATACTCCATGTATTAACACTAACATTCATTTCAAGGCAGAATACCCCAGGAAATACTTAGAATAACTGATCTGAGCACACACTCCATAATGAACTCATTCTGCTGAAAACAAATGTGGTTCATGGCAAGAAATTGGTGCTGGAGCACTACATATGGCTAAAGATGTTACTTCTGTTTTCTCTCCCCATACTTGTCACGACTGCCAAAAAAAAATTACAAGCAGAGGCAGCTAATGCAGCTATTTGGGCAAACATCTCTCCTGCAACCAGTGCTTTAGGCCACACCAGCAACAATAACCCCAGTAGGCAAGGAGAGGGACTAATTTATTTTTTTTTTACTGGTGCAAATTCACACAGTTTTCTGTTAATGTGGTTTCTTTTGGACCTGAAGAAAAAATATTTCTGCAAAATATCAACTTGCATTAACCTAGAGATTCATGTTTCTTCTTAAGAATATCTGCTGTAAACACTACACACAAAAGAAGGGTCTGAATATCTGAATCTAGTTTTAATTTAAAAAAACAAAATCAGGATTATTAAAATTTTGGAGGAAAAAAATCCTTTCTAATTATGTTTATGAAGGCTAGGGAGAAAGATAACAAGTATAAATTGAAAAGAAGAAAAATATGCTCAACAGAAGTTTGAAGATGAACAGTATAGAGTTTAGAAATGAAAACTGAATATGAAAATAGAAATGTTCTGTTGCAATCCTCTGGCAACACATACAGACAACAGCTTTGCTTTCAGAAGCAAAGGACATTGACAGCCATTTATAATGTACACATTATTTAAAGTATTATTAGACTGCAAGTAGAAAAGTCACTGTGTGATAGATCTGTTATCCTTCAAAAACGTTATTTTCCCCAAAAACTATGCTCAGATTCTCTACTGGGCATTTCATGAGGCACATTGGTTAGCTCTGGATTATGCATCTTGGATTAGGGTTTAAACATCAGTATACTAACTAGTGACTAACAGTCCATTAGGTTCTCTGGCAGAGGAACTGTGGTTCTGCCTTCCTACAGTACCTAACCCAGATCTTGTATAGGTCTCGACCTGCAGCTGAGATCCCTGAATTAGCATTGAATCCTGCTAACTCAGTGCCTTCACTGGAGTTTGAAAAGACAGACACACACAGGCATCTACCTTGGTTGAGAAAGGAGAAAGCTAGAGGAGGAGGACTGGTGAAGTGCAAACAGCAGAACCAAACTTAGATACAGCATTTGTGCCCCCTTTGATAAGCCCTCATGCAGAGACATCCATCAGAACTTGTGAGACTCTGAGGCATGCCGAAGGTAAATCAAAAACAACAAACAATAGCTGATGGGCACACCTCTGAACATACAAGAAAAGAAGAAACTGTCCTAGTTTCAGCTATAAAGTCCTGAAAGGGACACGTTTCATTTTATGCACTTTTCTTTAAACACAGCTTTTAACAAGTACTTGAAGTTGAAAAACTGTATTGTGACATTCGGCATTTATATTTCAAAGATGGTTTTTTATAGTTGTGGTAGATCTTCTGCAGTGCGTTGAATATACAATTTTTCTTCCAGAAATAACCAAGTGACCTGAAGCCTACTCATAGCTCAATTCTAAGTCTACAGGATTTTCAAAAGCAAACGTAAAAAGTCAAGTCAACAAGGGAAACTGAAACAAAAGTCAAAACCGGCTTCCAACAAATAAAGCCCAGATAAATACAGTAGCTAATACACACACCCATGGACTTATGATTCAAAACAAATGCAGATGGCCAGGAGATGAGACTTCTCTTGGCAAATTCATCATGGGAATGTGTGGGCAGCTTGGCAGCCGTGCTGTGTGCTGATACAGTGACTGCACACAAGCATGATTCAGACCAGCATGTTAGAAATGACACATCACAGCACTCTGATTTTAACAATCCTTTAAGCTAAGGTAAACAATCATCTGAAGGTAAGCAAGCAAGCCTATTTTAAGAAACTATTTCTATATATGTGTTTTATTATACATATACAGAGTGAAATCCTTTTGCATTGCATAATCTCCCCTCACTCTAATTTTGAGAGGATTGTATTACACAAACGGCAGACAGTAACAAATAAACAGTAAAAAAAGTCACCAAGATAATAATGTATAAAAATATATTGCATTCTGTGCTTTAATTTAGGATGATGGCTTGGGTCTAGTTAAGATTCTAAATTTATTTATTTATATGCAATATAGGCACCTATCCATCCATGATAATTGTAGGATAAAGTTAAAGCTCACACTAGAATAAATACCTTGCAGTCACTAATCCAAATTGTTCCAGTTACTATATTGACTATAGACCAAATTCAGATTTGCACACATAAGCACTTAGTGACAACTGGGAGGCTTGATGGTATTGGAACAATCAACATCGCTCATCTGGCAATAGTATCAGCTATATATCCACTGCATAGCAGGCTCGCACAGCACCAGACAAAAGCCAGGCACAACACTCCTCTGTATCTCAAGGGGCATTAATTGCCTGTATGTGGCTGCTACATCATGCTTCTACCATCCTTTTAATCCCAAAGCAACCAGAAAAATTGCTAGAGCTGCACTTGTATGCTTTCAAATCAGAGCTGGCTATCTCAAAATCTGGCTGTCTCCCCACTGCTGCTCCACCTGGGAGCTTCAATGAACATGCATGAGCAGACTGGGAGCTGGATCAATGGATGTGGTTACTCTCTATTAACAGCAACACCCTGATTCTGTTTGTAAGAGCAGCTAAATTAAAACAGGCTTATTAACAAGTACTGGTTGTGGTCTGTGTGTCCCTTAACTCAATTTCCTAGCAGAGATATCCCTGTCTTGGCTCTCTTGGTTGCCCCCAGCAGACAAGACCAAACAGCAGCCGAAAGCACAGTTTAAACTATAGAGCAGAGAAGCTGAACAAATGTTGGGGTTTGGGGCTTCTTTTTTGTCCCTAGGTATTTCTGAGCCATTTTTATTCTTTTGTAACTCCTTTGGGATGTACTGACCCTCAAGCATTACTACTTGGGAAAGCTCTGGCAATGGGACCAGAGACAAGAGCAGTTTACTACACCATTTAAAAGCTGTTGAGCATGTTCTTATGAGACATTTTAATTTGCAATACCTATGCTATAGATTAAAAACACTGGTTGTAAGCCACTTCAGAGCTCTAGCCCCCTTGATGAATCATGGTAACAAAAACAATCTTGTTAATTGCCACCTTTGTCAATACTGTTTGTCTTTTTAAGATGTATCAATGTGCAGTTTTATTTTTAGATATTGATTTTATATAATAATAGGACATTAAATTATAATTTGAATGATGGTTGTTTTTTAAAAATAAAGATGTCTCTAGGTTTTACTAGACCATATCTGAAATTCTATTTAAAATATTAATTTACTTGCATAATAGATGTTATGAGTCAGCACCCTGTATCTCTAAGAAGGAAGTCTAATCAAAGGATGCCTGCAATGCTATCACTGGAATAACTGACATGGAATCCCTATTTATGAAGGTAATTTAGAGGAATATAATATCATCTGACATAAAATATATTGTTAACCAGAATTACTTCAAAAAAAAAAAGCCAAACAATAGCTCTCTAACTGTAACAATTTTACAAATAAAGCACAGTCACCAGGCATGCAGCCTCCAATATACAATATTTACATTTGCAAAATCAGGTGTTACTTGAGAATCAGGCATGACTTCCATGTAAGTAGGAGAAGAATTTCAGTAACTGCCAAAAATTCCATCTGTCTGAAATAAGTGCTTAACCAAATACAGGTTAGTAAACCCTGAAATCCTGAGGGGATTTGATAAACCTGATATGCTTAACAGATTTTACTGTTGCCTTTCAGAGACTAAACAGATTACCAACTACTGTATTCTGGGCTTCTGATAGGACTAGGCAACTGATTTATTTTCCCTGGCATGATAAACAATTAACAAAAATAAATATTTTAAATACTGTAACACAAGAGTTGTGTAGAGCAGAGCAGAGACCAATCTCAATGCTGTGATCTTTGCTTCTACTACTACAACTGTATCATTCTCCCTACTGCATCCAGGTGGTGAAAGGGGCACTGGCCAGCCTGGTGAACTACAAAGGTTTGACCTGAGAGTCGATGGCATGGTCATGATGAATGACACCAGGCACAAAGATTAGCAGGTTATTCATGGGTAGTGTGTTGTTAGACTTTGCCCAAAAGTCATGTGTCTATTCAAAATTAGTCCTCTGGGCATCCTCCACAGACTGAGCAAAGCCTGAGTGGGACCCTAGGTGGTGTCCTTTTCTCTTTTTTAGGATTATAATGAACTATTTCAGACTAAACAAATGAGATGAATACTTTCCATTGTAATAGGTAATCCTATACTTATAGTATTTCTATTCCCACAGCCTAGTAACATGATCTGTAAGCCTTTCTGTCATACACACTTCTTGCATATATTGCTTAACTATTGAGCATTTCCCATTCTACAGATGGCAACTCACTTTTCCTTTAATCATCTCGGTCTAAGGGGTGGTAGCACATGGATACATGAATAAAGCCTACCCAACCCTTCGTCTGGGGAGCCTGTTACACCCCATCTTGGCATTTTTTCTCAGAACTGGGCAGTACTCTCTAAAACTAAGTGTAAGCAACATGCAAAATTTACACTCTGAATGCACCTGATCTAGAAGCACGGCCTTAATTGCTATCCAGCAGGTAAACAGTTACTCAATTTTTGCTGTAACAATAAGCATCCTACTTGCAACTCTCTCTTGTAAATAGAAGTACTTTCCTTCTTGCTGAAAAGTCACTGAAAATTCATGTTATCATGAACAAAGTGACAAATTTTTGCCAACTTAAGACTTTGAGTAAGGTCACTATTATTTTTTCCATTTTGAATTCTTAAACACTCAGAGTAGTCATCAGTAGCCACAGTTATGACTGTGAACCACAGACTGAGACTATTACAGTATCTGAAATAGCAGCTAAGGGATAGAGGAGTACACATTGTCATACATCTTCCTGAAAATTGTAATCTTACCTGAACTTTGTTTGGTTCTATCCCTTTAGACTAAGGCAGGAGGAAAATACAATGAAGGACCAGATTGACTGGGAAGGCAAACTCTTTAAAACTCAACATGGAAAATAAGACACAACCAGTCTAAAACTTCAGTGTGAGCTCTGATTTTGTAACCTAAAACTGTTACTTAACCAGCTGTACAGAGACAGCAAAGTCATGCAAAGCCTTCGAGAGTATGCGAAAAGTTAGTTGATGGAAAGATGATATCTACTAATGGCAGAACAATTCCATTTAAAACTGCTGTACCAGCTGCATTCATACAGCTCTGCTTTTGCCAAGATACAACCTGCATATCAATAGTATCTGCTTGCATAGGAAAGATTAGACTGAAATAAATCATGGAAAAAGCTGTGATTAAATGGGATATATCGCTTTTCTTTTTATTTGACTACTCTCCAAAAGAGCTTGACTCATCAAAGCAAACAGTAGACTGAAGAAAAGTGAGCATTATGGAAATAAAATCTCAATGGTAGTTAAGAAAGACAGCCAATATAAAACCATCTGAATTTGCTATCAGGCACACAAGAGCTCTACCTGAAAGAAAATTCGTGAAGGTGAAAAAATGACAAGAATTCACTCCCAGTAGACCCTTTTCATTTCTAGTTGCTACAGTTTTCAAAGCAAACCAAGGATTTAGTTGCCCTTTTATCTAACTGTGCCACACACTGAAATTTGAATCTAAAACAACATGAAAAGTAAAACACAACAGGAAAAAAAATCCACAAAATAAAAAACAAAGAAAGAAACAAACCATTATGTTAAAAAACCCAAATTTTCTATGTTGATGTTGAGAAATGTAACCTGACAGTAAACATCAAACAGAAGTCTATTTGAATCTGAAGGAAATATTCCTCCTCTATTCTAACTTTTCACATTTCCTAGAATCTAATTATGCAGACCCATTATAAGCTTTTTCTAGCTACACAGCAAAATAACTGCTCCCTTTCCTAAAGGAAACTATGGTGCCAGACCCATCACTTGTGCAAAATGAGAATATCTTGTTTAAACCTAATTAATCTGGAGTGGGCACTAACCACTGTCCATGGTGTAAGCTTTTTCTGGACACACTGAGTTAGCAGACCTACAAACACAGTATCTACACAACTCAGTATGGAGCAACCAGGAACACAGAGGAGGAAGAAGTTCTGAGACAAACTGTCAAACCACAACATTTTCAGACTAACAGCTAAGGCATTTCACAAAAAAAAAAACAACAATTCATTTATGCAGTGAAGGCAGAGTAAAAAAATATGACAGATCTAAGGAAATACTTCTAACAGTATTTTTTAAGTCTAACATGGGGTCCTTAAGCTTAAGATACCTATTTACAACATATTTTAGGCAACAATGAGAGATTCACTCAGGTTAAGAAAGTTGAAGGATCACTTTCACCAGTTTTATAAGCAGTGAACTACAAAGTAAGTCTGTCCATTTCTTGAAACCTTTCAACAATCCAGAGTAATCTCAACATATCAACCAGACCGGTAACAACAATATCAAGCCCCTTTCATGCAAAATGGAACAAAAAAATACAGTAATAAAAACAACTCAGAAAGACACTTGTATTCTATTTGTTTATTAACCTCCACATTACCAATCAGCACATTAAAATTATTTTATTAATTCCTAAAGTTCAAATAGCATATTCTGATTACAGAAAATGGAAATATGCAAAAAGCCCAAAGATAGTAAGGGCTATATTAAGAAAAAACAAAGTCCTAACTGAAATCCATGTCTCAGTGAATCCACAGGTCTTGAGCAAGCATCACTTCCAGGCCTGACCATCCAAGGGAAAGTTTCCTATGGGGCACATTAACTTTCTATGCATTGTTATGCAAATGGAGGGGGGAGTGCTGGTTGTTTCACACAGAAAGCACAGACACTTCTTTGCTGCTTTAATCAAATGAATTTTAGTGTCCACCGGGTACCTGGTGGTTAAAAGACCAGCTGATGAAGAAAACCACAGTACAGAAGGATTAGTTCATGGAGTGCAGGCAATGTAGCTATAGCCATCACTGGAGTTTTGCTTTATTAGTTTTACTATTTCCACACATATTTGAGAGTATAGCTTATTTCCAGGCTCGCAGTAAGAAGATAATCTTCAAATGCCTTTGTTGCACCTATTACAGGAATTCCCATGTGAGAATGTCAAGGATCTGCACTGTCTTCAAGGCCAAAAAATAGGGAGATAAGAAAAGAAACAGCAACAAGAAAATGCAACACAGACAGAGTCTGACACCAAGACAAAATGTTCCTTTTCTAAGTGTCATGCTTTTTCTCTAAAAGATGAAAGGATCACAATAAAATGGCTGAAAAGCTCATATAACAAAAGACATATACTTATTTTCTGAACTCAAATGGCAAAACAAATTGAACCAACAGTGTTTCAAAGAGTGCAAAAATCTGCTCTTTAGCTTTAGTCAACCAAACTGCCTTTGGGGGGTTTTAGACAGCTTATGGTAGGAACTTTAAACGTAGAAGTAGACCAAATTCATCGTGGTTTTTGTATCTTGGCTACTTACACTGTAGTGACACTGCCAGGTGCTATTCAGACCATTTCACATGAAGGCACTGGAGCCTTCAGATATTCACAATCACTCCTGATGACTGTGTACTGAGAGCTTAATGGCAACCTTCACAACAAAACAAAATCTTTTATTTCACCACTGGTCTTGACTCTTTTGGCAAAGGTAACATGACTTGCTGTGTGAAGTGGGAGTGGCAATCTTCCAAACCAGGATGACTAGTTTCAAAAGGGACTAGTTTGACTCTCCTTCCCCAAAAGTATTGGTCTCAAAAGTAGTTTCTGCTGTTGTACAGAAGCATCAGTTTTAATCTCTCAGCATAGCAAAGCAATCCTTGAAAGGAACGGATTTCTTTCACCAGTACTGGCGCACAAAATAAGACCATATGTCTAAGCTATAACATGCAAGATTTTCCAAAGACAGCTTATTTTTCTAGTAGGAAATGTAATTTACATAGACTGAACTTTAGGATTCGTTTACAAGATTCATGAGAAAAACTGGCTTCCTTATAGTATAGAAAAAACACTTCTCACTGCTCACTGGGAGCAGGCTTTAATACTGCAAAGTCACTAGCCTTAGTGGGGACACCAACCTGATTTAGTTATGTTTATCTGTCTCTCACAGTGGCCAAGAGAAGTAGCTGACTTTTCTAGAAGAGAAGTAAGGACAGGAGAGGCACAATAAGGAGCTGCTTGGAGCTGCTGAAAGAGCACAACAGTAAGCAGAGAAAGCAGGCCAAACTGATGTGGCTGAAAGCAATGGAAACAGAAAAGTTAAGCAGAAGGCCCAAGCAGATGGGGAATGAAGAGCCAGCAAAGCAAGCGAAACAGTAACAGGATTTATTTTCAATGAAACACTGAAAGAGAGCTCAAAGGTAGCAGTCACGAACAAAACAGAGCAAGACCAATCTGCGTAAGGAACACTAAGATCAGAGAACACACACGAATGCAAATGTGAAGGCTGAAGAAATGAAGCTCAGATGACTACAAGAAGGAAAAAACAGGTGCTGCAAGTAATTGTGCCAGAAGAGCTTTGCACTGCTGCAATCTGCTTCACACACACTGCACACACAAAGAACCTTACTTTGCTGTCTGTTCCTAATTATGCCTGGGTGGAAAGCTTAAATCACACTGCAAAAGGCAACATTTCTTTTCCCAGGCAGAGGTGGGCAGCATTATCCCACTGGAAGCTCATGAGGATGAATCCAGAACCCCAGCTGGCTTTCAGCGGGAATTACAAATCGCACAATTCAGAGGGGAATATGAGGGTCCCTCAAACAAAGCAGGTACCCAAAACACATCATCCATGGGGAAAGCATCTCCCAGTTTGGCAAGCTTTTAAAGCTGAAATTACTATGTTGAACCAGAACTATTTACTAGTCTTCTGTAAAATGAATGGTTTTGTTTAAGGGCTTAAACTAATCTATTATTAGTAGTACTACAAAAAGCATTAAAAATCACTCTACATACTCTCAATTTCTTCCACATGTGGGAAAATGAACTGAGAGGCATTTAGAGATTTCTACCTTTTACATTCTAAAGTAGGGACACAGGTTGTGAAAGGTACATATGCAACTCCGACAAAGATAATTAAAAAATTCTGAATTTGTGTCCACAGAATCCACATTTATCCTGTTATACATAGAGACATATTCTTGACAAACTAGGTAACTTCCTCCACAGACTACAAAATTTGCCAAAGAAACATCTTCTGGCACAAACAATGGAAGGAAAACACAATTGAAGTAAAAGTAATTAAGTCCCAAAGGTTTTTGTTTGGGTTGTTACGTATGATACTACGGTATCTAATGTTTGTCATTTCTCAAGTGTCAGTAATAGCCAAGTTTAAGATCTGTTACCTGAAAGTAGGTCAGGAGAACCTCCCGGCTGGGCTCAAGTAGCTCTTCAGATCAGTAGATCTTGTACTAACAACTGTGTCAAGTTTGAATGCCTTCTCATTCTTTACTATCAGTTACACTGTTAAAGAAATCTGCCTGTTCAAAACCAGAACCCAGTCAACTCATCTCCTTCTAAAAGGAATTTTTCGCTACAGGAAATTCAGTCCTTCAGAAAGAAAACTTTTTTGCTTGTTTATTTGTTTCAGATGAAACCTTGAGTGCATATACATAGCATTGGCAGAAGTCCACAATAAAATTCCAGAGATTTCAGCATACCTTCTAACCCATTAAAGCAAAACTTATCTAGCTCATTAGGTATGTTTTCACCTACTTCAGACAAATGCACAACAATATTACAAAAATCACCATTGCTTATTCTGTTTAAGTAACAACATTTATTACTTTCTGCTCTTTGCTTTCCATAAGCTTCCCAAGCATTTGTACTGATTTCAGATGCATGGTCTGACTTTAGGGGTGGATTATTTAATAAAGAAATGGTAAGATCCATAAATAATACTGCAGACAGCTTGAGTAGAACAGAATCCAACTAAAACACATTATTATAAAAGTCTCCTTCTTCCTCCATCATTGTACCACAAATCCAACCACATGTTGGGCTCTGAAATGGCCAGAAATTTAGAATATCTGCTCAGGTGAGCAATATTTGATAGGTAATTATCACGGAGAAGGAGCAGGTCTAGACTGCTTTCAATTGTTTGCTTTTTTTCTTTTTATTTTTTTCTTTCTAAAGAGAGGGAAAAAATACATGCTGAGCTTTCTTCAAAATTAGATGTAATAAAGTCTACATGCCAACATTAGCCAATTTTAAGGGGCTGCAATTCAGATGCCCTACACAGGCTTGTTCTTAGGCAGATATGTATTAACTGAAAAAAAACCCCCCAAACTTCTCTCATATCACTAAATATTTTCCTGGCAGCTAAAGTCCCCATTAAAGCAATTATAAACTTTACTTCTAAAGTGTTTGATTTAGAAAAAAATCATTTTGCCCTTAAGTTGACAGAATGTCCGTGAGAGATATAAAACCATCGATGACAACACTTTACACTAGTCCCTATGGAGTTGAAAAATGAAAGTCAGAACAACAGATAAGAAATAATGGGATTTCTCAGGTTAATTTCCTTTAGTAGTACCTACCTCTACACATATATGGCACTTTGGCTGTAGCAAAGTGAAAAGAGAAATGGTTTTAACCAGATAATTACAGTCCTATGTAACTCATAAAACCGTAAGTGCATACTTAACCATCTGAACCATCCTTACCCATTTAAATTAGCTTGCATTGCTCTCCAAAAGTCAGATGTCACTACTCTGAATCCATTTGAACAAAGTCTTTTGAAAATATATAGGAAAACAGTTCACAACTGGACAAAATTTTAAGAGAACAGATGAATTCCAAACCATTATTATATGCACAGAGTTCATAACAACCACAAATGAAAGAGAATCAGGCAGTTTGGAAAGGCCTTCAGGAAGTTCACTGGTCCAGCCGGGCCAAGGTGCTCAGGATCATCTCTAGGTGAGTACTGAATCTCTCCAAGGATGGAGTTTCCACTTCTCTCTAAGCAGCCTCCCACTGCACTTGACTGTCCTCAACTTTTCCTTCTACATTTCTTCGGAGCTATTTCAAATTTCCCACACTCAAACTTGTCTTCCTGGCCTCTGACCCATTCACCATGTCACCAGGTCACCCAGGTCTTTTCCTACAGGGTTGCCTTCTTTCTACTTGTTTCCCAGCCTGTCCTCTTGCACAGGGTTATTCCATCCTAATTGCTGGGCTGCTCATCTGCCCTTATCTAAATTCATGACGTTCCTGCCAGCCCATTTTCCATCGTTTCTAGGTCACTCCAAAAAGCAGCCTGCCTTTTAACATTCAGTCCTCAGGCTTGCAGATAGTGCAGTCTGTCTCATTACATGGCTTATTCATACAGAAGCTAAATTGCTCAGCACGTGATGCTTCAACCACAGCATTTCATTATCTGAAATAACAATTTTGTTCTACTTCCCAGTGGAACAGAAATTGTAAGTAGAGCAAAAAAGTAGTGGTCTGAGCTGAGCAGCTCTCACCATTGCTCCAAAGTCTCCTTTCATACAAGGAAAATTCACAACGAGCCATGTGTAATTTCTGTGATACTCATGTGAATTTTAGCTTTCTCTTAGAAGGCTTTTCTTATATTGTTGAGATAATGTTTTCTTCCTTATTTTCCCTGGGCGTGGTTGGCCTTCCTTCAACCTTTACTCCCCTGTGTTCCTTGACAAGATTTTCTGGATCACAGGGTTTGTTTGGGTTTAGATTTGTATTTTGTCTCTAAATTCAGGTTTTCAGAAATTGAAAGGATAAGTTTGCAATAGTTCTTTAAAAATGAGAAAAAAGTGTTGCAAAAATACTTCTTTAAAGATATTTGTAAGTACTTATATTCACATTCTCATTTTAGAAAATGAGTAAGAGGTTCTAAGAAACCTCTTACTAACATAATTTTTTCTGGACAGAATATAGCCATTACTTTGTTTCTGTGTTCAACAGGTGAATATTCTGCAACAAAAAAAAAAAGCATAATAAATACCTGTTATTTACTGTGTTTATTTGAATCAAACTTTTCAATTTTGAGGCAAATTTTTGTAGTATCATCTACTGGTCTTCCATGAGAAACTTTTAGTTGGGATTATGAAAAGTGGGAAGATTAATCTAATCTCATTTTCTCTAATTAACAATACCATGTTATCTATAGTTTAATGTAAATTCATGTAAATTACTAATGGCTGAAAGATAGACATCTCGTGTTCTTTGTACTGTCCTAATTATAATTAATATTGCTTCTAAGTTAGATCATAGAAATATTTATAGCCTCCATGTGACTTTTTGTTTCAGCACTGTTCTTAGACAATTAGAGACAATTTTTTTCCTTTGTATTTATATAGCATTTACTCACATTGACAAATTATAAAAAAAAATCTAAAGTCTGACTTTGTTAAAAAGACGACATTGCTGGAGGAATTTTTTTATGTCAATTCTGAGCCTTGAAGAGTTGTAAGAAACAAACAAACAAACAAACAAACAAAAAGCCAGTGAACACTGGAAAAACATTAAAGTACACTGATTCTGAGAGTTATCAAACATACCAATATTGCATTGTTAAACAATTCCAATTATCACAGTTCAACAATAATTTCCTACAGATTCTGTTAACTGATTTTTAACTGATTTAACTAACATTTTAAGGTAGAATTCCAGAAGGGAGGACTTTCATCTGCATACAGAAAAGCAATTCAAAATACTATTTTTTTAAACACTGCAGATGGTAAGAAGTGTCAGCAAGGGAGGGGGGAGAGGGGGAGAGAGCTCCTCTCTCACATTGTTTCAGCTCAGCCTCTGCAGAGATCCAGACCTGGCAGAGCTCTTTGGCTGCTCTTGTCCAACACGGGACCAGCCCACACAAAGCCAACACAGACGGCTGTGCCAGGCTGGATGGCATGGAGGAAATCACAAACTCCAGCCCAGCAGTCACACGAGCAGCAGTCCTGCTGGATGTGCCAAGAGAAGAATGCTTTTGGAAGATCAGTTCCTGTTGTCTAAGACAGCAGCAAAGCTATGCTGACATAAGATTTCTTCCTGCAGAATCCATCTCCATGAGACAGCTCTACCGACACGGCTGCATCAACTGAGCCTCTGTTCAGCCCTCCACAAAACCACTGCCCATCCCTCCTCAGGAGAACCTTTAAGAGCTCTTCATATCGTTGCCATAAAAAAAAAAAAGCAAGTCTGGTTAAATAATTTTGGTCTGTATCTTGTTTCTGCTCAACAGCCTGTGCAAACCACCACTTAAACACATACACACAAAAAAAGCTGCTTCAATCTGGTCACGCATTTGCAACCTAATGAAATGGAAACTAATGTATAACCCTGGTTGATGCAGTACCATTTCTGAAATTATGAGTGCTGTTACCCTCTTTCCTGAGGGAGAGCAGATAGCAATGTCACACATGGCAGTTTTTGAAGCAGGGAAAGGGAAACAGAACATCAGTCAGGACACTTTCCCAGTAGAACACTCTTATACAACCTGAAGTGTTCCAGCCCCTTGAATGAGGTGATTCCTGCATGCACTTCATCAGCTTTCTCTTCTAGAAATACAAGAAAAAAACCTAACTGCTCTGCCATTAAAAAAAAAGCATTCTGGAAACCTTTCAGGCTGAGACACTTAGAAATGCTGAAGTACAAAACTTGTATTCTGCCTTGGTTTTGCAGCCTACCTCAAAACCCCATCCAGACCTGCTCTATATCCTACAAATTAATGTTTTGCATTTTTAGTGTGTAACAATCAGAAAGAATTACAGAATCATGCAAAAACAATTTTCCAGGTGATCGTTCTAATATAGGACTTTTTAACTCTGGAAGTGTTTTCCTAGGTATACCCACATCAGTGAACCAAAATAAAAATCAGAGGATAAATCAACAATATTAATGAATATAAACACTGTTGTATGTTCTTTCCCACACTTCCCATACTATAAGAACTCATGTGAAACTGGCCTGCAGATGGTCTTTTGAGCTATCAGAATATAGTTTACCTAAAAAGCCGATTGTTTGTTCTGTTCTTCATTTCCACACTCTGCTAAAATGAGCTCTAAAATCTCTTTATTAATTTGTTTTATGCGGTTTGGGCTTTGAATGAACACGCAGAAAAATGTATAAATGGAGGGCCTACAAATTTTTTTTTGAAACCAGTGGAGTTTGGGAATTTAAATGCTGTATGTTCCTTCCAGCATGAGGAGCTGCAGACAGATTAGGATCCTGGCAGCAGGTCACAATGGGTGAGGAAGGCTGGAAGACTTCCCCATTTGAACTGTAGATCAGATGCAACTGTTTGTATCTGAACTGGCACTAAGCAATAGCAAGACAGACTTTATAACATGATACTACCAGCTCAACAGCACAAAGGCAGTCAGCTGTTTAGTTCTTTTTAATAGCTCCTACAAAATAGTACTTTATCAAGACATTAGACAGGCAGAGAGCAATTGCCATGCAGCAGTGGTAAGAGGTGCAGGGATTTCAGCACTAGGTTTGATTAGTGTGTGTTACTAATTGCATGTGTTAATAGCAGCTATGGACATTGGACCTCACCTAATTTTTAGAACACTGGGTATAGTAAGCACAGCAGAAATATTTTCATCACTCTCACTCATAGACCCTATCTTATATTCACACAGAGCAAGCAAGCACTGCTCCCAAGTGAGAAGGTTTTCTCTAAGCTATTTCTATGTGTAAGTGGAAAAAGGAAAAAGCATGTTGTACATAGGCAGGTCTACGTGTCAATTTTTCACTCTTTCATTATTACATTCTGTGAAATCACGTGCTTCTCTCAACTACAGCAAGCTATCTGTAGGTAGAAAGCCAGCATTTTAAGCTGCCTTTGCTAGTTTTAACAATTCACTCAGCTACAGCAGATGACAGCTTGCAAGAGAAATGACGGGACACTCCCAGGAAAGTGCTGCCTGCATTTTGGTGCATGTCTAATCCCACTGATTTTATTACAGGTGAAATTCTCACTTCCTTGTTATGAGAAGGATGGCTGCTGAGGCAGAAATAAACCACAGTATATCAGCACTAACTTTGAGCCCCAGCAACATCATAAATTGTGTCTGATAACAGTGAAATTTGTATAAAGTCTATTGTCTTCTCTTGCATGGATTTAAACCACAGCATACATCTGTGTCCATTTAAAACATATAGTGAAACATTTTTACAGCACTGAAACATGCTGGGGCCTATAAAATTGCCTAAACCCTGATAACTAAATGGTTTTAATCCTTTACTTCTTAATGATACATATTAGGTACATGCACATTAGGTATTTTGCTTGAACAGGAGGGAGTCTTTAGAATCAAATTTCCTGGCTGTCACCACTCATTGTATTTTGCTCATGTTGTGGAACAGCCTTGGAGCACTTGAAGTGAATTCTTTCTGGATAAAAAGTGCTTAGAAGATAGGTTCCAGGAGTTCATCTAATATGCCTGAGATGTAAGGAGACATTTAGTTCATGGGATCAGACTGCAGTTAGCTCAAAAAAAACCTCAGCTGAACACAAAACCACCACAAATATTTTGCTCCCTACCAACGAAAACAAAACAAAACAAACAAAAACTTGAACAATTTTTTAATCGCTCCAGGCCTCAAAATCTCATTAAAAAATCTTTAACATTGTTTACTGTGGGTGTCTGATCTACAGATCTATGCCATTTGCTATTGAAAATACGGTCCATAAACCGCAGCATTTACTACTTGCATACTGGTTGCAAATCTATACATGTGAGCACATAACTTTAATTACGAAGTAAGAGATTGGTATGGAAACTATTCTAATATGACCACAGGCTACAGCAAGTGTTATGTTTTTCTCTCCAAGAGAATAAAGAAAAATGTCACATTCTTTTTTATTACGTACTTGTTAGATTTCCACTGACACGTTAACATAAGCAAGAATAATATGATTAAATTATTCTGAGTTGTGCAGTCATAAGAATTGCACATGACTCAGAACAACTGCAAATTGAAAAAAACAGCCTGTAACTCCAAGAGAAACTACAGCAGCAGATTTTGGCTTTCCCCCTGAAGAGGTTCCTGATCAGTGGAGATTCTGACTCATGAAGGCTTTTTTTGTGCTATTTCTATTCTATTATCACTGATTGGGTCAAGTGCAGTGCCAATATGTCTTCTTTATTGCTAGCCAAACTCTATGGTTTACTCATATCTCATGTAACTCCATAGTCAGCAAACATCTAGCAGACAAGTCACCAAGATTGCTGAGCTGTAGAGCTCCAGCTTGTTTGAGGGTCCAAGACCACAAGAAGGAAGGTGGTCAGCTAGCCAGTCAATTCCATGGAGGTTGCTTTAGACCTTTGAAGCAGACATTCAGCAGCCTTTCAGTGCAATGGGACAAGCTTTTTAAGGAACCCAGAGGTAAAAGCATGCAGGCATGCTATAGGTCTAAGCTATAGGTCCAGCAGGCTCCTTTTGATCTGGTTTTGTCACATTCACATGCACTGCAGTATTTTGAAGCTGTTGCTGCTTTGAGCAAAAAGCTGGAGACTAGATAAGCTCCAGGGGTCCCTTTCAATCTAAATTATCCTGTGACTCTGAGTCTCAGTTTCTAGACTACTGTTAGGGCATCCAGAAAACACCGAGAATCCAGGCAGACCTCAAAGCTGTAAAACAGCTTTAAGAAAGGTACTTGGCAGGAACAGCTGAGAGCTGAAAATAAACAGGAAAAACAGAGAATGAAAGATTCCAAAAATCAGAGAGAGAATTCTAGCAAGACCAACTGCCTCCTTTTCCAAGTGAGTGAAATCAGTTATGACAACAATAGACTATCCTTTCTACATGCTTTGAACTCTCAACTACAGCAGCCTATTTGTAGGTTGCTAGCCAGGGGATTTTCAAGCTGCTTTTTCTAGCTTTTGTATTACTTTATTTAGTAACAGAGGTAGTAGCTACTTTAATAATTCACTCAACTGAAGCAGAAGACAGCTTGACACAGTTGGTGTGAAGGCTTTTGAAATCTTTCCTTTGTGTCTCCTCTGCAGCACACTTGTGGCTTGCAGTTTAATTTCCATGCACCAAAACCTCCAAGAGATCTAAATGAGCTGAGGAGAGTAAAAACAATTGGGGTATGGAGAATAAAAGAAAAAAAACAACATCCCAGCTTTGTTGTTCTACAGATTCAGCCAGAAGGTTCTCAATCTGTGAAATTAAGTTCTTTAGTGATTACGGGATTGTTAGTAGTTGTCAGAACTCCTTGAAATTACTATGAAAAATTCTGCTTCAGGAACAGCCCCAGATGGCCTCCTCTTGGGCCAGAAAGAGCAGGATAGGATGAGAACTAGAGGGTTCTGATAGGCTTTCCCCCCACAACAGCTACTTACATAAACAGAATAAATGTTTACCTGAGAATTTCCACAGCTTCCAAGGGAGCTGCCCTAGTTAATCTGTATTTTCTTTACAAAAGTGCTGATTTCAAAATCACACACACACCAAAAAAAACGCACTTTCAAAATTCCACAAATAGCAGCAGGGGAAGTAGAAACAAAATAATCTCTCTTTTCTTACTGTATTCTTACTTGTACAAGATTGCTAAGAGAATCCTATTCAACAAAATGCACAAGTTTGACATGCACATAGGCTATGTGTATGCAAACATTTCTTCCTTCTCCTGCTGTTTTTATAAGAATATAAATGCTTAGCAGAGTATCTAAAATCTCTGACTGGTAGCAATAACAGCAATCGAGTATCAGGACAATGAACTGTTCTTCTTCCTTGAGTACATACAAGGAAAGTCTCTAGATCACAGTTCCCTGCTCTTGTGGTAGTCTTTAATCTCCTTCATATCTGCTAGAAGAACAACATGACAGGACACAAACAATTCAGGAGATTACTGGAAAGTGACAGAGATTATATAGGAGATTCTGGGTGAGCTAGTCAGGGGTGATACAGGCCTGGATTGGCTTTTCACAAATTAGGAAGGCCTGACTGGGGATACAATAATCAATGCCAGCCTTAGGTGTAATGACCATGGACTAGTACAGTTCAAGATCCTAAGTGAACAGAAGAAGGCAAGCAGGACATTACAGACTGGACTTAAGCCAAGGGTAAATCATCCCTGATCAACCTGATTGCCTTCTACTGTAAAATGACTGCCTTTATGGACAAGGGAAGACAGAATATGTCATTTATCTCACATTTTAGCAAGGCTTTGACAACTGGATCCCAAAAAATCCCATGTTGAGATATTACAGTCTAGATGGGTGATCAACCATATAAAGGGTAAAAAGCTGTTGTTGGATGATGGGGCTCAGAAGGAATCAGTTAATGGGTTCTACTGCACCTCCCAGTAAGAGTGCTGCAGGAGTCTGCAATGGGACCTGTCCCGTTTAACATCTTTATCAATGACCTGGAGGGGCAGTGGAGCACAAACTCACCAGGTGTGCAGGTGACACCAAACAGGGGCAACTGTGGAAAAAACCACAGGCAGGGCTGCCATACAAAGGGACTTAGCCTGCAGGAATGGCCTGACAGGAACATTACGAAATTCAACAAGGACAACTGCAAAATGCTGCAACCCAGAAAGTAAACAACACAGGCTGCAATGATTCAGCCTGGCCACAGACTGACTGGCTGGGGAGGAGCAGGTCTGTCAAAAAGGACGTGGTGCACAGCAAACTGAGCAGGAGCCAGCAGTGGGCATAGCAAAGGCAGCCAATGGTATCCTGGGCTGTATCAGCAGCACTGTGGTGTGCCATGGGCTGAGGGAAATGATCATCCTGCTTTACTTGGCACTCATTAGACTGCAGAGTCCAACTTTGAGTACCTAATACTGGAAAGACATCAATAAACTGGAGCAAGTTCAGTAAGGGGCCACCAAGATGACCTGGGCTGAAGCACATCCTCAGTTAGGGAATTAGGCTTTTTTAGCCTGGAAAAGAGAATGTTTTGTGAGGAAACTAAGAGCAGCCTTCCAGCACCTATGCTGAGGCTATCTAGAAGACAGAGCCAGGCTCTCTACAGCAAGGACAAGAGACAAGAGGCCTAAGATAAAAGAGAGGCTCAGACTAAATATAAGGAAAAAAGAAATTCCTCCTGAGTACAAACACATACATAGATTGTCCAGAGAAGATGTACAGTTTCCATCTTAGAGATTTTCATGACCTGACAGGATACAGCCCTGAGCAACCTATCCTCTCTCTGTATCTGACCCTGCTTTGAGTAGGAAGTTGGACTCCTGATATCCCTTCTGACAGGAATCACACTATGGTTTTATAATAACATTTCACTCACATTCCCTGTGATATTACAACCTTTTTCAATAAACAGCATTCAGACAGCAATCTTAACAGAAAAAAAGGATCATTTCAAAAAGCATCACAGTTTCTAGCAACAGAAAATAACTAATTCATGTTGAGGAATGCCAGACTGTTTCATTTTTAATTGGTATGCATTATTATGGTTGCTGATGTACTCTTTGAGTCAGGCAAGGGAAAACAAAGAGCACATATTGGTTTCACACATCTGTGTAAGCCAGATGAAACTGGGCCAAAGCACTGGAAAGCCTCATTGAGATAGGCCAATAGCAGTGAAATAAACAGACACCAAAATAAAAAAATTCCCCAAAATTAAACTAACATGCTTACTATACTTACTATACAGATAAAATGTCAGAGCAGTGACTAAACTGTGTGAGTTAAATCATGGAAAACATTTATAAAAACACTCTTTGCAAGGTCCTTTGCATGGAAAACTATAAGAGGGGGAGTAATTTTGTTTAGAAGGTATTCTTTTAAAACCAACACATGCTGTTGTGATTACTTCAAATACTGCAGTCCCATATGCCACATCTAACAAAACCACTCAGTGGTTAACTTGCATTTTCCTTCAACTACTTATTTCAAGGCAGAGTCAAAGAGCAGCATACACGATCTAGAGAGGCTGAGGCTCTCTTCACGCTATGGCTCAAAAGAAGTTTCCAGCAAGAACAGGTTCTGCTCCTGCAAACATTTATTCTGTGTTGGAAACAGAAATCCATTTCCCTATAACAACATATAATGAGAAGTGAAGAAAGGACAGGACAGGTAGGAAAAATTCCTGTTTGTACCACCTTTAACCCAAGCTGCATTTCTCACAATGCTAGCACAACACCCACAGCACCAAAATGAGATTAATAAGGATTTTATTATTACTATTATTATTATTATTATTATTATTAT
>VZRX01007044.1:136481-149609 GCA_013398075.1 Notiomystis cincta
TGCTGAGGATAACAGATTCAGGGAATGCAGAGCAGACTCGCTATAACAGACTCTGCTTTGGATCTCCACAGTTGTATGTCTAATACTGCTCTACTGCTCTGTTCTCCACCTGGCAGCTTCCCCTATGTAAAGTAATGAAGTGTAAGTAACAGGCCAGTACAAAATAAATGGGGCTTTTATGCATGTGCCACATTTCCTCATGGTAGCTGAAAAAATTCTTTGTATTTAAGTAAACAGATGCATGTAAGTATTTTCAGAGACAAAAAAAAGTGCTTACCATGTATACTTTGAGAGTTGCACTGCTGGCAAGTTGGAGCACAGCCAGACAAGCATTACCTTCCTGTAGCTACTTATATAACTATTTTCAGGATTAGGTTCACAGATACTAACTCGTCATGTAGGCTTTCTGGTCACTGCTGAAACCCGTAACAGAAAAAAGGAATCTACTATGAATTAAGAAATTATTACAAAATATGAGAGGATTAAGATATCATTCTATATTTTGATGTGAAAATAGATTCATTTTGCTAACTGTTAAACTTTCATTGAGTTATTTTTCAAAGAAAATCTTATTTTCCTGGGTATTTACACTACAGAAGTGTGATTTCCAAGAATATCATAAGAATTCATACCTAAAGAATATGTATGCTGCTCCTTCTATTTAGAAGACCTATACATGTATTTGTTTTAGCACATTTTAGGAAATAATAAAAAAATTTTGAAATCTATCTTTGACAGTAATAGCTCCACCATACAAGGTGGTTTTATTCAGCCTTTATACACAATTTCTGTGCAGGACAATTTCTCTGGGGAATCAACATGAAAATTCATAATTTGGGAAAACAGTGGGTGTCAGATTTGTATCATCTCTGCCTATTCAATAGCTAGAAAATCTGCAGACAGTTGAATATACCCTTAGAAAGTCAGCCTTCATTCATGTCATGACAGGTATTTAAGTCCTGGAGACATGAATTCTAGCTTCTTAAAAAAGTGAAGTTTCACTGAGCTAAAAACTACTGAACAGTGCCTAGCTGGAGGTTAAAATACCTTTTCTTGCAGAAAGTATTGACCTGAGTTTTCCCCAGGTGATAAATACTGAACACTTTCTCACCCCTTTCTCCTCTTTCAGCTGGAAGGGAGGCAACCCTCCAAATGCTGCCCAGGACCAGGAGGCTCAGAGGAGGCAGCCAAGGGTCACCTACCACTTCATCTAATTGGAACTAATCTGCATGTGGCACAGCATGGCCTGAAGCCAGGAGCAGGTTTAGCTACACAGATGGATGAGTTCCTCCTGCCTATTCAAATCTTCATTTTCCCCCACAGCATTCAGCACAGGCCATGATTTGCAGTCCTGTCTAATGGACTTTCATGGATCTAGGAAACCATATGTGCAGGAGACTGCATCTCCATTAATATCCTCTCAACTTTTAACTGCAATCCAGCAGAAGGTAAAAGGACGTGGATGAAATATGTCAGGACTATATCAATTCAACATGAGTCTACTTAGATAGTACTTCTAAAGAACTATCAGTTTGCTGATTACTGCAAAAACCAGGAGATGATTCCCCCCACGAATGAAAGAAATTGTACATAGAAACCAGATTACAGCAGTATAAAGTCAATTATGTAAACATTATCTAAATGGACTAATTACACAAGACCAAGTACTTCATCCTAGTTTTCATCCTGAACATTTCTCAAATGCTGTTTGCCTATTCAGACGAGAAAACTAAATGACTAAGATTTAATATTCTTAGTGCATGACCTAGTTTCCAGTCCAGTGCCCAATCTACTAAGATATTTTGTCTCTCTTGATGAAGCAGAGCTCACTAATTAAGGAGGGGAAATGTATGCATTAAATATTTCTGAAGTAAGACAAAGAAAGCTTTTAAAGATTTGTGAAGTGTACCTCAAAGCAAACCAGAAAGGGAGCCTGTCAGCCACACCCCCTGTTTAAATTGCTGGTGGTACATTATGACACCTATATGAGGCTTTCCTATATTCATCTATTCTTCTTACCTGTGTTTTACCCATTACTCCTTACTGTAGATTAGTCAGAGGACTTGGTAACTACAGAACCAGAAGAAAGTTCCTTCTTGCCATAAACTACACAAAAGTAAGAAGTTTAGGAAATAATGTTGGTTTGAAGGATGAGTGTCTGTATCCTACAGAAATATTCCTTTCCCCAAGAACTACATCTCTAAAGAAAGCACTCACTTTTTATTTCCTACTTGGAGTTTATCCTTGTACTCCAGGATGCCCAAGAGCTCAGTACAAACACAAACAGCCTGGCAGGAGCTCAGAGGCTCCAGTTTCACACAGACTCCTGACCTGGAACACTTCTGCTCTTACAGCAAATGCAACACCAGTGGCTACAAGACAGAGCCACACTGGTTCTGCCTCCCCAGGTAAGATGCAAAGTGAGATGCTCTACTTTTTCTGAGCTTAGATAAAGTGTTCCTTTCAAGCAGCTGAGGACGAGTGCTGCAAGCTCTCTTTGTACTGCAGTACAGTAAGACACCTTGTCTGATATTTCTTTACACACACTTACCAAGATTTATTTATTTATCCCCACCTATAGTTGATGCATTTAGTTCAACCACTGCATTGTGCCAAATGTAAGAATTTGCATGCTCTATAGGAATTAAGAAACATAACTCAGAATTAGCAAGCTATTTTTTACCTGACCCTTGACTGACCTAAAAAAAACAAACAGATGTGAAAACCTCTATTACATTAACAAGAGTAATGCTTATCCAGACTTCATTTACAGAAAGCAATGCAATTGGTAAGCCTCAGCCTTAAAGAATCTGCCTGTCTTAACAAAAAGCAACAACACAAAAAGAGATAAATCACAGTGATTTCATGCTCTCCCAGGACTATAGCAAGTCATAAATTTGCATCACTGAACTTCCAAACGCTCCTGGGATATAGACAACTTGAAACATACCGAGATGTCTTGGAATTGAAAGGACAACTGTCCCACAGGAGCTCCAGACAAAGGCAAGGGAAGAATTTTGGAGAAACCTTTGGAATGAACATATCAAGCAGTCACCTAAAACATATGATCTGAGGAAGACTGAAAAGACTGGACAGAGATAAGAACAAACTGTTGCTCAAGATCCCACTCGTGCAGAAGATCCAAGAGCCTGAACCCCAATCCCCTAAGAGAAAGCTCTTCATTCTTCCCCAGCCCTTTCTTCTAGGACATGACTTTTAAAACTGGCTTATGCCTGGGTAAAACCAAAACTAGACAAACCTAAGGACCTTAGAGAATCTAGGACTGCTACAGCCCAAAATCAAAATTTTGAAATTAATTTTCACAATTTTTTTCCATTTTCCTGTAAACAGCAGCAGATAAATTTACCTTTCAATAATAGAGAGTCAAGTCAAATCAAATCAACGTTAAGTGCTTTGGCAAACTCAGTTATTCATTTTACTTGGAAAATATTATGTTCTTCTATTCTGACTTTTATCTGTAACTATTGAACTCTTTTTTACTATTTAGAAAAAGGGGCTTTACTGTCTCTTTCCTAAATACATCCCCCACACATAAATCTGCTTTGTAAAGTCAGGTATCTGGAGGATGAAATCCACTAAGTCAGCTAGACACCAGTACTGTAAGTGTTATAGCATTCATATAGCTTCATAATCACCCCTATGCAGTCCTTTCCAGGACAGATTTAAGGCAAAGATTTTTTCTCTTAGTCATTAAAAGGCCAGAATTATTTTTGCCTTTGTCAAAAAAGGAATTATGTATTTCAAAATAATTCTTGTTCTTCTCATATAGAGTCTCCAAACTCCACGCCAAAAGAAAATTTAAAAGAGTATCACTCACAAAGGACAAGAGGAAAAAAACCAAACTGTGATATCCAATCTGAACTGCATACCAAAATGATTTTATACCTCATAGCACCTACTCTGTTCCAAAGATAAACACAATTCATTAATAAGACAGATGAATCTAAAATACTAACAGAAGACTCAAGACTCCATCTATTTAAGCAAAGTTACATTGAACCAAAGGTGTTTTCAATTTTTCAAATCACTTCTAATGATAAGAGGGATAAAAAGAAGCAGAATAGTGATTTAGTTTTAATACTAAATTTTTGGGTTTTGAGGGGATTTTTTTTTCCTAAGCCAGAAATGGGTAACAGCTGGTACTCAAACAATAAAGTAAGTAAAAACCTAAGCATAAACATGCAATGATAAAATGCATGGTTGCTCTATGCCTCATTTATATTTTAGGACTGATGAATGTGCTTTCTGAGCTCCCACACCAGACAACTACATCCTGATGTATTTCCACATCTTTGGCTGAAAATCACAAGTATTCAGATCACAAGAGCTTTTCTTTCTTCAGTTCTATGTTATGTGTTCTTTATGTATATAAAAAGTGTTTATTCCAGACTTCCTCTGCTTCCTCTACACTGTAAACTAATTCAGGTCCTACCCAGAGTATTGTGTTTCACACAGGAATAGGCACTAAGAGTATTCAGCTAAATTACAAACAGTGATTTGAACAGAAAGTACACAGTGCCCTGCAAGGACTGCTTCCAGGGTGCCTCGTGACCTCCTTCTTCTAAGGCAGGATTTTTGCTTCCGGAATTATGCAAGAAATTATACTAGCAAAGCTTAAGACCAAAACATGCTTCCTTATTCATGCAATTCAGGGCTTATTTTTCATTAACTCCTACAATAATTTATACCAAGAAATATGCCCAAGTAATTCTCAGACAAAATTACAGATGTGTTTTTAACAAAAACAAACTTAGCCCTCTCCACAGCATTTTTTTCCACTGAAATCAATCAAAGATTTGGACTATTAAAGTCATTTAATTAAACATAAAATGAGATACTATAATATTCATCACTTTAAACAAATTAGTCTGACTAGCCAAAACCACTTACCTTGTAAATTATGAATATTTCAACATTTATTTTTACACTGGCTGCTAGGAAACAAGCTTTAGAAATCTGTGGAGGTTAAAGGAGCTCAAACTCACTAAGTGACAGTGGGTCGTTTTTTTGGGTATTTTTAAGGATTAATGCACCAGGGCTAATTTCATGGTAGTTTTGCAGCAGCTTCACCTCTTGAATTCTTCTACCATTCATTTACTCTCAGCTTACACTACTAAAACTGGCATTAGAATCAGGTTCTTAGGTCTTTCCCTAATACCTCCTACATTAATTTATCATCCTCATAAAAGCCATAAGCTTATTTGTGAGTATGATCCAACCCTTAGGTTTCCAGTGCCTGGGAGATTCTGTCCATTCCAGCTCCTGGAGCTATCTGGAATGTGTGTCACACTGACAGTCCCTTGAAGCAACCTTAAAATTCCTACTATCTTGCTGCATGTCACAAAATCAAGAAAATTAGTCATAATGATAACCCAACACATAATTACACAGTAATTTTCTTATTTCTCTGGAAGCATATAATTTCATTCTAGGGAAAAAAAAAAAGAGAAAAATATTTCTAAAATGTAAATTCGTGGAGATTCAGTATCAATATGCCTGACAGCAATCATTTACTTCTGAATTAATGGTATAAATTTGCTACTGAGGGGAGAAAGGGCAAGGTAAAGAAAAGAGTGACTGACACAGCAGTTCAATCTATGCAGGCTGCATAGCATGAATAGTAATAAAAATTATTCCATTTATTTTAACAATTTCTTAAAGCACCTACTAGATGGCCTCCTCTATCTTCATTAATTTCATCCATGACTTTGATTTTAATTTTTTTTAAGATAAAGAGACATACAACACAATCCACAGAGAGCTTGCACAGCTGCAATTTCAGAACCACAACTCACTTCACAGGTTTTGAAAATAGGATACCAACAATAAACAACACTTCTTAATACATCAGTTGGGTAAGATCTATTTCTCATGACTTCAGGCCCTTCTAGAAAGCAGTGCTGGTGACTGTGCATGATATTCTTCTCCCTGAATGGTAGAACATTCTAGTGTCAAGCCAAATTCATCCTCTGCCTCTGACTAGAAACCATCAGCATCTTTATTTAAATATTTTAATCCCTATATCAGGTAAAATGTTTGGAAGCATCAAAGCCTTTCTCCAGTCTCTTGAAATTTAAGGCATAGTCTTGTTACTTCTACCTGTCCATGGGGAAGTTTATTCCAAGTCCCATCCATTCCAGTTTGTAGATACATGGTTGCTGTGGAATGTTTCTCTGCAGCTTCCTGTACAAAATTTTGGCTACCACATATTACAAACTGGTAATCCTACCTACATTCTGTTGTCTTTTTCCAATACCAGATTTAGCTCCTTGATGTTATAACAGACAATAGAGATAATTTCTGTAAAACTATTCCAAATCATGGGCCAGGCCTGTGAGAAAGCATCTCCATGGATGACAAGAACATTCAAACAAAACTTAACTAATGGCCTACTACCAGCAAATTTTATTACTGTATAACCAATCTCATTAGCCAGGCACACAAACCAAGAGTGTTATTTCTGCTCTTTTCTGCCCTTTCCGTGCCAGTCCTCCAGCCATGATGGGCCACAGAGAGCACAGGCAACATCCATTTGCTCCAGCCAGGGGAGCACACTGACAAGACACTTTACAAGAACTCTTCAGATTTGCAGCAGGAGGACAAACCACTTGCTGCTGTGGCTGAAATCCCAGGATCACGTCCTCCACTAAATGATGCTTTTGAATCTTCTTTGAAACAGCTGTTTCACTGTAAAATTCTCAACTATAAACTGGAAAAAAAACTTAATGAAGGACCTAATTGAAGGGCATTAATACTCTGTTTCAGACCTCCAGTATTTAGCACACTGGTAGTGGCCACTTAGACACAGAGCCTGGAGCAAGGAGACTTTGGCATGAAACTCTGCATCAACTCCTGTAGGTGTGGGCAACAGCAGCCAGAAGCAAGTCATGAATCAAATGTACAGCCCACCTGAGCAGGCAAGGCAGGAAAGCATGACAAAGCAAAGATGGCACATCTTAACCTCTGCTCATAGGTTAATAAAAAACTCTGCTGTCACACACAGTTCTCTTCCTCCTCCCCTTCACAAGGCAAGCAGGGCTGGAGGAGAGAACCTTGTGCCTCCTACGGCTCGATACAAGACACTGGTTCAGCAGAATTGGATACATAAAGTGCAGAATGCAAAATAAGAATTTCTGTACTCCAGGATATGTTTTCTGCAGAAAATATAAATATTCTCTGCAATTTATTTTACCTAAAAAGAAGTAAAATTTCTCAGTGAACTCTGCTCCTATTTATTGTCAGCATCCATAAGTAAGATTAAAAAAACAACACTCAAGTTTTCTGGCCAGCATCTCTATAAAAGTTAGTGTAGAAAGGCACATTTAACCCTTTTTAAATACAGAGATCCTGCTTACAAGGTGCTCTGTGCCAGGATTAACGTTTCTATTCAAATAGCATTTATAACCAATGGGCATAGGATTCCTCAGTCAAAAGTAAAAAAGTCAATTTTGTATTCAACTACTGAAGTTCACAAGAAAATTACACAACCAAAAATTGTTTTAAATGCCTGAAGCAGCTTTGCAGCAAAACAATTCTAGGTTTCAGCTTCCTGTGACAACTTATACCAGTATTCAGTTGCTATTACTGCTATATAGCTTACTGTGTAACTTCTTCATTCTATTTGCTTTTAATTCAAGTCACAGAACTTTGTTCCCAACTCGCTGTCTCAGCACTCTGTTTCATAACTGCAAGCAAAGAACTGGAGGCCAACAGGAAGAAAACAACATAACACCAACCACAGCAACTTACCTACTAGGTCAGGAGCAAAATATTGGAGACAATGAACACTCTAAGCTGTATACACAAAATAAAAAACGGCGATAAAATAATCTGATTTCAATACTTTGTGCTTTTTCCAAGACTTTTTCCTTATTATTGCAGTATGCAGGACAAACCTGCCTTAAAGTAAGAAAGGTGGAAAAAGCACAGAATTGATTTTTAGAGCCCCTTCACACATACTGAAAATAAAAGACATCCTGCATGACTTCTCCTCCCTTGCACCTTAAAAAGGAAGGAGGAAGAATACAATGCCAATGTGACAACCTCCTCACCCAGCCTGTGGTACCCACCAGTGAGCCACTGCAGACTCACACCCTTGCCCAAAACCCAAGCAAACAAGGAGGCTGCAGCTCTGCCAGTCTGAAAAACGTAATGTTTGTCAAACACATGGGTAAAATTGATAGAAGTTCACGCTAAAATGCTTGAAAGACCAGATTTATTCACTTTTTTTGCTAGCACAACCACTATACCATGCACTCGTGTTAAAGACCTGAAAAATCATGTGGTTATCCCTATCAAGATCAGAATTGCTCTTCTATGTGATATGGCAGAGATAAGAACCAAGAACTATTACTGTTAAGAACTTCAAAGTTTTAAAGAGCAAAAAGTTAAAGGAAGTAGAAGACAGTAAGAGTGATCAGCAACTAAAAAGAATTCCTCCAATTATACCTTTACTTTCACATGGAGCTGATAATCTTCTCATGTAAAAAACACTATCATACCTACTACTACTTAAAAGTAAATAAACCCTTGCATATGAAGTAACTTCCAGAAAATCTATCTTACAAACTAATTATGAATTATAGATAAATCTGATATGCCATTTAAAGAAGTGTTCTCCTCCTCCATCCCCAATATCATCAGCTTTCTTCCCAGAATAGCTATTTACAGCTAAAGCAAAGGCAACATTCACTGAACACTGGCCACTCCAGAGGACCCACCCAAAGCACACACAAGTTTAAGATGTATAAATATGAACATTATCAATAGAAAGAAAAAGAAACTTCTATTGCTTGGTGTTTGATAAAGGAATAGATTTATTTAAAGGAAGTTCTTAAATGCTTCTTCTATTTTACCCATCAGACAGAGAAAATCTCACTGGAATGCTTCTGATTTTTTATCGAGGTTTGGGCTTTCTGAGACCTGTTACAGGGTTGCCACTAATGTCAAAGCCATAAGACCTTTTTTATATGTCACCCAATCTAAGCACAGGTTTCTACTTTCTCAAAATCAAATTTGCTTTTAGAGTCAACTAGTTGTGTATAGAACAAAATCTACCTGTATTTCATAAGCATTCTCATACCATTGTCTGAAATACAGAGCAAAATGGGAAGTCCATGAACCTCTCTAAAAAGTTTACAGTGGATTTTTAGTAAATTAGTACACCTAGCATGTGTAATCTGACAGGAAAGACAAGCATTCATATCTTAATAACCCTCTCATGAACTGCTCTTTCCCTCAGCCTGGAACTGATTCTTCACCAGAGGCATCCTTCACTCTTCTGCCTCTCCTGAAGGATCCAGTTGAGCCACTGTTAGAAATAAGACACTGGGATAAATGGACCTTTACCCTGTTCCAGTGTGATCCTTCTGCAGTAAGTCCCATAGTAAGTCAATGCACTGACAATCAACTGCAGCCAACAACCAATGTCACTCAGCTGAGAACCTGCTAAGAACCAGGGGCATCAGATGTAGGAGATGTAAGGATAAAACACCAATGCAGCTGCAGATGGATGGACACTGGGCGCTCTCAGATACTCAGCAGCCCTATCAGGCAGTCTGTTCTGAAATTCTCCAGTGCTTTAGTGCAGCTTGAATAAAGGGAAACAAAAAAAATAAGAGGGACCAACAATTTACAAGCACATTATACTCAGCAAGGACAACAGCAGTCACTCAGTAGATGAGTTAAAATTAGGCATCTGGAGAGGAGAAAGAGCCCTCCAGCATTTAGATTTAATAGAGTCACTTATTTACTGCTCACTGAATTGCTCTGCAAGAATACAAAAGCAGCCTGGAAACAACACATTTCTCCAATGGCAAAGTTTCTCAATCAGGGAAGAGTTTACACTTGGCAACTAACACAGGCTATTGGGAAAGTTTTGTATTGAAATGTTTATTTGTCTATCTTCACACCAAGATTCTGAAAATAAGCAGCTTATGGGAGAATGTAATTTGCTTAAATATTAAAAGGTAAAAAACTAAAGATGAAACTGTAGTGTTAAACTGTTTGCATGCTTTAAAACTGTAAACTTGTCCACTGAATAAAGCATAAATGAGATTTACAGTAGGGAAAGAGCAAATTACTTCCAGTCTTCTGTAGCTCATCAGCTTAAAGAGCATACAACTCCCAGCCAAATCTATTTCAGTGAAAAGAAGTGAAACTGTGCTTGTTTTCCTTGTAATTGCTATTTACAATGTGTTTGGTTGCCTGAGGGAAAAAGACAGACAATTACCAGAAAGGTTCTAAATACACTTTTAAACACTAACAGCCTAAAATTTCAGACAATAAACTGAATTACAGTTATTGTCCATGGACTTGGACACACATCCTCAAGTAATGAAAGTCAGTCTGGTACAATCCACTGCTTGTCATGACTTTTGATGTATCACTGCTGCTGGGATGGCACAAACCACTCAGGGACCAAAAACGCTCTACCAGGAGGCAGGGGGGAAGGGAGGGGAAATAAATCACAAAACCACCAATCATTTTATTGAAATTTTCCCCAGTGAAGGTTGGAAATGTTTGTGAATTAACAAAGGATTTAAGAATGACATTGCCTAGGGTGTCAATTTTGCCATCCAAATCGAAGTAGAGGCCAAGCAGAAAAGAAGAAATTTGGGTGTTTACTCTTGCATCCACACAACCTTTTCTCTCACAAGCCATGAAGGTTAAGTATAAAGAGCAATGTACAAGTGTGCAGAAATCCAGTCTTCTTGTTGGATGAGTGGGGCACTTAAGTGGAAGACCTAAATGAAAACACAGTTTGGGGGTTTGGTTGGGTTTTTTTTCTTTTTAAATCTAGCACTTATTTCTTCTTACATCTGTTCTTAAAGATGTTCAAGTATAAATGGTTCCATGTAAAATTTTCAACTTGTCTGAGAAAAGGAATGTGTTATTTGAGGACACAGGCCCCAAGCTTCCACATACTGAAGCACAATTCATTTTTACCTGCGTGACAGGGTATCTGTCTTAATAGACCCTGAAAATGTAATTTGCCTTCTTTTTCTACAAGTCACTGCTAGATACCACTATTTAGTACTTACAGTCTACTTTTGCCACATATGTGCAAACAGGCCTCTTAAAACTGGCACCATATCCAAAAGAAAGTGCTGATCCTGAGAAATTGCAACTCCTTGACAAAATAGCAGGGGCCAAGATAGCAGAAAGTTCTGGCACCTTGCTGGACTGCCAAAAAATCCCTGTACTTTAGAATCATTAAAGGAGGTATTTTATCTACTTCAGATTGAATTCTCAGCAACCAAATGCTCATTTAACAGCCTTGGCAATAGAAAATGAACTGTCAGAAGCAGCCTCCACATGTGCAGGCAGGCCACAAGCTATCAAACTGGCAACCATGTTGGCAGTCCTTGACATATTTCAATTTAGTGCACCTATACAGAATTAAATATACAAATATTAAGGTGTGGGTGTACATACATATATTAGGGCATAATGCATCTACACCCACAAAAACATCACCTGTCTCAGTCATAAATCAGGATTACCCATCCTTTCCCAGACCAGGACTAGCCTTTTCTCACAGGCACAAAGACCAGATTTTTCAGCTGAGCATTTCTAACATCAATTTCTGTTCACTGGGTGGATGTGGCTGGTAATGAACGATTACCTTTTCCTGCTTCTCTGCTCTATATATACACATATGTGCTATTCCACAGCTGAGAGGGTATGAAAGAATAAAGCCTAACCCAGGAAGAAAAGGTGGTGCTAACCACCAAGCTTGTCAGTCTGATCCTCACAAGGGCCATTCACTTAAGAGCTGGACTTGATAATCCCTGTGGGTCTCTTCCGACTCAGAATATCCTGTAACTCTTGTTTCCCCTAACTTAAAATCAAGCAAAAGCCTTCCCCTTTTGCACCTTATGGCATGCTGTTCAGAGGTAAGATGTATGGTGTGTGAGGGGAAAACCACAGCAATGAGCCTGCTGCTGACTGCCCTTAGTCAATGCATTTTCGAACAGGCCCCTTTTTATTTCTTAAAACAAGGTGAGTTTTCTGTTGGGCTGGCCTTCCTGGTTATGCTGAATCAGACTTTTTCCATGAATATTACAGCTGCTTAAATGCAACCCCAAGAAAAACAGCCTCTTCTTGGTTTCTTCTCGGGAGTTTTATATTTTGGTTAATTTTCCTTTTACATGACCTCAGGAGACCTTCTCAGGCCTACACACAGACTTAAGACAGCCTCTAAAGAAACTCTGTAGTCAAGCACCACGGCTAATAAAAGCACTATTCATCTAACTAATACATGGAGCTCTTAGTGATGAGTCAACCTGTCCAGTAAAACTAGAGACATAGTTTTTGTCAATTTATCCAACTCAGCAATAAGCAAGATGACTGTCTATACATTCTAATGCAGATGTACAAGTCAGACTACCATTGCAGGTAATGTGCAAGATGAAATTTGGAGGCAAGGGCCTGACCAAGGTTTCATGTGCTAGGTGTGGTTTACTATTTACCTTGAACCATTTTTTCATTTTGGCAGCAAATTCAGGGCTTGTCATACCAATGTAATTATTTTGCTATTTGAACTTTGCATCTTTATCAAGGCAGTTGTGCAAACACTACTCAAGCTTTATTTTGCCCAGACTAGTTTTACACATTTAGAAAGTTTGATCAAGCTGAATTACCACTCTTAAGCAAACTGGAAACGCGTCAAAAGGTTTTGCTGTGCTATGGCATCTCTTAGAAAAGCTGACTGCATTCGCTGATGCAGAGCGGGGAGGAAACTGCAGTTGCGTTTTAGAGCTCCAAGAGGAATAGTGGTGATAAACACATATTCCACCTGCAAGGGGAGAAAACGCAGGACAGCACCAACAGCCACTTCTGCCCGCAGGAAAAGAGGTGGGGCATCCGTGCAAAAGAGAACTGGAAAAGAAGGAGGGTGCAGGGAAAACACAAGCACGGCAGCAGGAACTCGCACGAGAGCGGCGTAACTTTAAGCAGCATCCTCCTCCCTGCGCTGCTGCCGCAGCTCCTCTCCCCTGGGGGCTGCCGGGGGATGGCAGCGCGTCCCGGGCCCGGCGGGGCGGGGGCGGGCAGGGCGCTGCCCGGGGCTGGCCGCCCCCCGCCGCCCGAAGGAAGAGGAAGCGG
>VZRX01007044.1:149743-183525 GCA_013398075.1 Notiomystis cincta
CCTGCCCTGGCCGGGGATGGCGGGGCTGCGCTGCCTTCGGGCGCGGCGGAGAGCCCGTCCGGGCCGCCCGGAGGAGCAGGCCGGTGTGGGATCACCTGCAGCGGCGGACTCGCAGGCGCGGCTCTGCCTCGTCACGCTCGGTTTGGCACGGGGGCTGCCGAGCTCCGCGCCCGGCCCCCATCGGCCGGGACCCCGCGGCACGGCTGAGCCCCCGGGACGCGGCCACACGCAGGAGCCGGGCCTCCGCGCTGGAGTCACGTTCCGGTTTCACTTTCCTTCTGCTATTTAAATGGCCATGAAATCCAATCTTTCCCGAAGGGGACGGGCTGCATAGCTTCGTACAGTCAGGAGCACATGTTTGGTGGAATTAGCTGTGGGTTGGCTTTCAGCTGTGGTGGTTGGGGTTATGCGTGGTCGGGATGCAGAGCACTGGGGCGGAGCAGGTGTTTGACTGGTTTGTACCGCTTGCCCTGACATTTGTTTTTAGTATGTTCTGAAATTCTTTGCATACAACCCATTCTGTACTATACGACTGTGCCTTTATTCCTCTAAATTCATGTATGTAAGGAAAAATAATGTCCATATGGATGCCATAGTCCTGCTGGGGAATTTGCACAGCTTTAAACGTGTGACTAGCGGATTAATTTAGAAGGGTTTGTTTTCTGCTGTTAAGCAGCAATGAAGAGATACAGATTTTGCAGCTCTTTCAAACTTACCTCTTCACATTTAATCAGCAGGCCTTGTGTCCATACTACTACCTCATCTTTTATTTAAAAAAAAAAAAAAAAACAAACAAAAAACAAGCTTCCACGGAATCTGGCCTTTAACAAATTTCCTATTAAGTAGCTCTGAAAAGTTTATTTGCAGTTAACTAACAAAGAAAAGTTGGAAGCATTCCAGGTCTCTGTTTCTGGAAACTTGACTTGCAAGTCAGCAGAAAATTCAGTAAATAGATTTCTCTCTTGCTCCGCCATCTCAATATTATATAAAGCAGTAAACTAAAACTAAAAGTTTCTTTAAAACTTTAAACCTGAGTCTTTCTCATCAAAATACCTTCCTCCCCACCCAAGTCCCAAATATTACCTTTAGTAGGTATCAGTGATATGGGATGTAATTTCAGGTCTTTCTTAGTTATAAATTGGAAAGCAACATAGAAACATCCTTTCTCTTTTCTTTATGAGTACTCTGAAACCATTCTGAGAAAATGCCACCCTAATGCAATGTTTTGTGTAAGAGTAATGTACCGATGTAATTTTTATCTTCGTGTTGCAACACTTTATAAAATAACCTTTTCCATTTATGTCGAAAGTCACTGCAATCATTATGAGTACCTGCTCAGAGGTCTGACCCCTGCTAAGCACTTGTCCTGACTCCCCTTGCCCTAGTTATAAAAGGTATATAATGAAACAGCTAATTAAAGTCAAGTTCACTGGGATATATGCATATTTTTTTATGTAATCAGACTTCACAAACCATTTTCTACTGTGTTTGAAGTACAAATTTACTTCTCCCTGCCATCCTAAAAATGCAGTTTATTTCTGTTTGTTATGTTCAAATCCTAATAAAAACTAAATCACAACTATCTTTTGAGGTAAATGAGTTGTAAGAATGGCAACAGATCTTTTCAGCTCAAAGAGAAGACCAAAGAAACAAGAAGAAATGGTGTCATGTGTCACCTGTCACCTGTAGAAATCTTCTACTTTAGACCTGGAACATTTTACCATTTAATGAGATTAGAAGGGATTTATGTGTCCAAGCCTGCTGTTAGTGATTACTTTTCTTCTAGACTTTATACCTTCCTGCAAATTTGGTTGTGCATTTGCATTCCCTTTACAGAGTATCTTTGATTAAGAGAAATTTTAGAGCGGCTTTTCCAGGACCTCAAAATATTCAAACTTTAAAAGTAATTCTGAGGTCTAAAGGAGTAATGCCCAGCAGTTATATCTGCAGTCAAAGGTAATTCCAAAAGAGGACTGCATTGCCCAATAAGGCTGCCTTACAGGACTATAAATAAAGCCTTTGTAAGTGGCCAAATTATTTGTAATAGCTGTGTACACAATGCAGGTATTTTTGTAAATGTTAGCCCACATTCAGATTATTTGTGAGCACTGTACACTTTCCATGTGTTTCTGACAGAGAATGCTGTGGGTTTGCCCTTCTGGCAGGCACCTAATGCTTTTCCTCAAATGGTTTCTCTATAGAACACTTTGAAAATGCTTACTCATGATTTTTCATAAGTACTTATGGTTTGCTCCCACCTCCTTTATTTCTTGTGTCTCTCGAATCTCCTCAGATGTAGTAAAGATATATGCAAAGCTCTACTTGAAACAGTCCTAGGGAAAAAAAAAAAGACTAGAAGGAGCACTGATGGTGTGATTTAGCCTCAGCCAGCAACTAAGTACTAGGCAGCTGTTCACTTAATTCCTGGGTGGGGTGGGGGACAGGAAAAAGGTAAAATATACAGGTTAAGAACAGATTGATAAAATAAAGTAAAATACAATATCATAATAGTAATTAAAGATGAGCTAACAAAAAGAGAGGAATAAAACCCAGGAAAACCAAGTGATGCACAAGACAATTGCTCACCACCTTCTGACTGAAGTGCAGCCCATCCCTGAGCAGCAGTTGGCCCCTCCTGGCCAAATCCCCTAATTTAATTTACTGAGCATGGCACTGTATGGTATGGAATATCCCTCTGGCTAGTTTGTGTCAGCTGTCCTGGCTGTGCTCCTTCCCAGCTTCCTCTGTGTCTCCCTGTTGGCAGAGTATGAGAGAATGAAAAGTCCTTGACTGAGGGTAAACACTATTGAGCAACAGCTGAAACGTCAGAGCATTATCAACATGATTCTCCTACTACATTCAAAATGCAGCACTGTACCAGATATTAGGAAGAAAATTATCTCAGCCAGAAACTTGACAACCTACTTTGGCAAAGCCAGTAGTAAAGACAGATAAGTGCAGGAAAAAAAATATTTCTTTGTTGTAGTTAATTAGGATGACTCACTGTTTAAATATTTAAAAATGGAATTTGGGAAATATCCTTGTGTTGGGCTATGAGTGATCAGAGGATTTAGACTCCCTCAAACTATCCCTCAAACTGTTGATTTTGTTAGCTCCATATCCTGCTGTGACACTGGGAAGGGGTCAGCTTCCAGGGCTACCAGTTTGGAAGAAGAGAACAGGAACTCCTATGTCCTGATGAAAACATCCAGTTAACTACTTTTAGGGTGGTACTTTTGTGTCATGTCTGACTTACCCCATGAAGATCTGTAGATGAACTGTTACCGACTGATGGTAACACTTGGGTGCTCACTGTGGGTCATGGTATTGCAGGCAAGACCTCATGAGCCCTGAATCAATGGAAAGCTTTACTTTATATGTTTGAACCATGGCAATGCCCTCCATACTTGTCAGCACAATGTTTGCTCTTTTGCAATAGTGCAACACTGTTAACCTCTGCTGGGCTTGTGATCTGGTATAACCCCGGTTGGAAGAGATTTTTAAGATCATTGAGTCCAACTATTAACCCAGCACTGCCAAGTCCTGCACTGAACTATGGCCCTAAGTGACATGCCTACACCACTTTAAATACTCCAGGGACAGTGACTAAATAAAGGATGGAGATGCTCCTTAACCCTTCTTTTGCTGCTGTAGAAACATTTGTTTCTATACATTTGCTTACTGAGTTACAAATTTTTATTCAGTTGTAAAAGTTAGTTAGTTTATTGGGTTGGCAATAGCAATTCAATTTTGGCAGGGATACAAGGTCAGTTTTAAAAAAGTTAATTGTTTAATGATTTACAAACAGAATTGAAGCATTTTTAAAATCTCTATGACATAAACATTTTACAGTGGTGGTAACAATCCTGAGTTGTGCTAGGTAATTTGAAAATGAAGTTAAATTTTTCATCATTGGGAAATATGTTTATTGTTAGGCTGAAGGAGAAGCAAAAATTGAACTGTATAAGCAGCATGAGGTTATTGTTTAATAATGATTTTCTGTTATCTAGAAGTAATTTTGAAAAATATTCACCTAAAAGTAGACAATGCACTCCTGAAGTTAAGAGCAGAATCTACTGGAAGGTTTGAAATGTCCAAGTGCCTGCACTGTGAGGTCTCTGCCAGCCTGCGTGTCCCTGCCATCGTTCAGTGCCCCATATCAGCTCTCAGGGCCATCAATCAGTGCCCCAGCAGTGCCACTGCCCTGCTGGTGCCTGGCCATGGGCCCAGCTGTCCTGGACCCTGACCACCTGTGGGCTGACTGGCCAGCCTGGCCTCCACAGCCTCGCCACTACAGCGACACTCAGCAGTCACGGTCCGAGTGTCACTCAGGCTGTCCCTGACCCTGGTTACCTCCACCGTGCTGATCCTGCTTCACAGCCTCAGCTCAGCCTCTGACCGGCCTCAGAGGCACAGCACACACGGACAGGGCTGCCCTCAGCTGCCCCAGCCTGCCCTCCTCCTTCAGCAGGGGCAGTAGAAAGAGCCATGGCTGGTGAGAACTTGCCCTCCTTGCTGGCCCAAACAGGGACCCCCCTGGCCCCAGCCCCCACTGCACCTGGCCAGGAGATGGGCATGGAAAAGGCAGAACCAGGCTCTTTTCACAGATGAGGAATGCTGTGCCAAGAGGTGGCAATAGAAAGGTGCAGCCAGAGAACATCCAGTTGGGCTTAAGCACAACATTTTCAAGCAGAAGTGTGGTGAGCACTCAAGCAGGCTGCTGAGAGAGGTTGAAGAGTTTCATGCCTGGAGCTTTTCAAAACTTAACTTTACAAGGCTGTGAACAATCCAGCTTTGAAGTTCAGTTTGTTGACAACAGAAGGTTGGACCACATGAATTTCAGACATCCTTTCCAACCTGGACCTTTACATGATTCTGTGGGTGGTACACTGCTGAGAGTGACAAATTCTCTGAACATGCAGGCATTTTTACAGGACTTTCATTAGAGCCGTAAAAGGCTGTTCCTCCTCATGAATTCAGCAGCTTTCTTTGATCTTGCTCTTCAATTTCTGACTCTCCGTCTACTTAGGCTTATATATGACTGGTGGGATTTTTACTCAGAACTTGCTTCATACCTCTCACACTTTATCCCTTTCTGCTAAGGGTTTTATCCTACATGCCTTAAATCTAGTTAAACTGTTGAACTTCAACAACTAGTGGTAAGTATCCTAAGACTCCACAATTTTGGCATCCAGTGCTGGATTCATAGAAAAACTAAAATTACTTCAGCGTAACACATACATAATATATATATAAATCAGACAGTAAGAAGGCCTGTTACAGTTTCTGTTATTCAACATTCCATTGTCCAGGTGTCACAGGAAAAAAAGCCATACCTGGCCCAGAACATGCTGTTGTAGATGTTGAAGCACTGTGAATGTCCACACGCACATGGTACCATTAGGAGCTTCCATCACTTCTCAAGTCAGATGTAAATTAGGAAGAAACACATAGAAGTATTTGCATGTCTACATAGCCACTCACTTATGCTTCACAGTAGGCCTGGAGTAGAATGAGACTAATTTTCCCACATCCCAGTATTAACATTTTCACTGGTAGACCATGTTCTTATTATAGTAAATCTAGCAAAAGGCAAATAAAATATGCATGCCATAGTGCAGCATGTTCTCACAAGATATTCTGGCTGTATTTATGTTTCAAGAAGATTAAATAATGTTCAAAATAAGAATCCAACCCTTTTTCAGTGTTTGCCCAAATAGTGCATTTTTCTAAGAATTTTTCTACAAAAAAACCCCAAAACTGTAGAGGCCCAACTATTCACTTCTTGTCTTTTAATCTCACAAGAACAAAACTAATATGAGGTATAATAGATTTCAAAGGTGATTTAAAATGCCACTATTTTGAATATATATACACTCTGGAGTGACTTAAATGACCTACACACAGGCGTGAAAACTCTCATTCCTTCTCTTCAAACTATTAAAAATCAAACAAATCCTCCTTGAAATATCCTTTTAAAATTAATTTCCTGAACTGGCTGGGGATGAGGAATGTAAAATATTTCTAGATTCCCAAGCCTGCTTATCTGAGGGATAGGAAATCTAAATAGTCTTATCTTTTCATCATTGATGCAAATGCCTATATTTAACTTTGCACATAGTTTTAGAAATTTAGATGTGCACATTTATTTCCATCTAAAATATTTTAGAGGTATTTTGTGGAAGAATGTTTCAGATTAGGAGAATTAAAAATTTTTAAACAGCTTGGTTCGCTGTCTCGGAACAAATTTTTCTTGGCTTCATTTTAGTTGCGCTAACACTTCATTCAGAACTGAAGATTTTTGAATGCCAGAATTAAATTACTATGACTTTATGGTATGTTTCTTAAAGCTGGGTGTTCACTGTCTTCCTAGGAATAATAGGATTTAGAAAAAGGCCCCAAACAGAACTTTTTCTTAAATTGCTGTGTCAGATCTGTGTTCCAGCAATAAGAGTGGAAAAGCTGCAAGATTCCTTCCATTGTTTATAAAATGAGGCTGAATTCTTTTGGCTCTGCCAATTACAGACAAAATTTCAAAGAACTTCAGCACCTTTGGGATAATTTTGGAATAGTATTAGCAAGTGCACTTCCATTGTTTGCTTCCATGGTTATGTCTGGCACAGGAATTTTAACAGTTTAGCAACAGACAAAGCATGCTCAGAAATGTTCCCTTTTAACTATTTCATCTCCTATACACAGGAGCCCATGAAGGGCTTTTTCTTTTCCACATGCTAATTGACATAAATATTTTGGAGATTGTTCTACATACTCTGTTTTGTTTTCCAAATCATTAGCAATGTAAAAAACAAACCTTCTGACAAAAATGTTGGCAGAAGCTCAAACACAAGTCCTGGCTCATCAGAAACCCTTCCTTACGCAAAGGGGACTGTGTGGGGTCCTTTACATGCAGTTCACTTGCCAAAGCACATGAGGTTTAGTGCATGAGATTCCAGCCGTGCTTAGGTTTTTTATGTACAAATCATTTAGACAAGACCAATTAATTAGAAGTTAAAGTGAATCATCAGGGAAGAAGGATGAGGCAGTACTTTTTGAGGTAGAGGATTGCCACTCTGCTTTAACAGGAGGCTGTACAGACTAGGTAAAAGAATCACGAGCATCAGTGACGATGATGCTTGGTTTGTAACTACTTGTAAAAGGCCAAGACAGCTTCAGCATGAGTACAAAACACAAGGGCAAAAGAAGTATCATGGAATGGCCTGGGCTGGAAGGGACCTTAAAGATCACCTAATTTCAAACCGTCTGCCATGGGCAGGGACACCTCTCCCTAGAAGAGATTGCTCAAAGTCCCATCCAACCTGGTCTTGAATGCTTCCAAGGATGGGACATCCACAGCTTCTCTAGGCAACCTGTTCCAGTGCCTCACCATCTTCATAGTGAATAACTTCTTCTTAATATCTAATCTAAACCTGAAAGAGTTCAGTCTGAAGGCATTCTCCCTTGTCCCATCACTACATGCCCTTGTAAAAACTCCTTGTTCTTCTTCCTTGTAGGCCTTCTTTAGGTGCTGGAAGGCTGCTATAACATCTTCCTGGGGCCTCCCCTTCTCCAGGCTGAACAATTCCAGCTCTTTCAGCCTGTCTTCATAGTGCAAAGCCCAGGATGTGGTTGCCTGTCTGCAAGTACACATTTACAGCTCATGTGAGTTTCTTGTCAGCCAAACCTCCAAGTCTTTCTTCCCAGGACTGCTCTCAATCCTTTCTCCACCCAGCCTGTGTTTGTGTTTGGGATTGTCCTGGCCCAAGTGCAGGACCTTGCACTTGGCCTTGTTGAATTTCATGAGGTTCACATAGGCCTATCTCTCAAGATTGTCCAGGCCCCTCTGGATGACATCTCTTCCCATCAATGTGTCAACCATACCACACAGCTTGGTACCATTGGCAAACCTGCTGAGGGTGCACTAATCCCACTGTTTATCATTTTACCAAGCTTAACACTTAAAAGAGAGCACTCAAGTAAGGGCTCATGGTTCATGCTTCACTAGAGCATAAAGAAGAGTTTTTCTCTCCAACAACTTTTAAGATGATTCTCATCTCATGGTTACTCAGATAGTAGCAATCAGTTCATTGATAGATCTGTTCACCTTGTTACCTTGTCCCTGTATAGAAAGTCAGTGCTAAAAAGGCCCTTGAAGGTGTGGAGATTATAGCTTTAATACAGTTGTTCTGCATACCATAAAATTCTTAATATGAAGCTAACAAGCATCTAGTAATGATTTTACAGAGATAGCAATAATTTCCCATACCAAAACTCCAAAAGGATGCCATATTTCTAAGACAGTATTTTGAAGATGAACTAAATTGTCATTTTGAAGTTTGACAATATTTTCCAAATAGCATTATGTCCTTTTATAAAGTTAAGATTATTTCTTCTGAGCTTAATTTGTAAAAATGTCCAATGTTATTTTCTGTTGTGCAAAAGAAAAGAAACAACAGAGACTTCATTTAAACAACAGATTTTCTGGTTTCAAGTGGTCATGCACAAGATAATTCACCATTACTGTGGATTTGCAGTTACAGGGCAAGAATGACAGAGTTTCAGAAATAATGTGGTGTTGTTGCCTGTGCATAGCAATTAGTTGGTGGCCTAGTTCAGATGAGAGTTTCAGTGTCTTATAAAATGTCCAAAGAATAGCTGTCCTAGTTAATATAATTGATTGCAAGGAACAGTTGAAGGGCACAGTTTATTTATTTCAGGAAACATTATCCAAAAATTAAACAAATTTGGGCTATAAACAAGCTGTAGGGAGAAATATGAGTAGACGAGAAATTTAAGGTAGAGTAAATTACACAGACCGATTAAAAACATTATTGCACAGCATTAGAGATCTTACCTGGCAAATAATGAAGTGTCTTCTTGCTTAAGTTTGTGGCCCATTTTACTGACTCATACTTGTAAGAAGAGACTTCTTGAAGAAAAACATTACTCAAAATGGGTTTAAGTGTTTATGTACAATAAATAAGTACATAGATAAATAGAGCTTAAATACATAGATAAACAGAGGTACATACTGCTACTTGTTGCTCTATCCTACCATTACTGCTTGTAGTGTCCTCATAACTCTTCTAACAAATGCTCACACTATGGGTTTTCCTCATGGCCTTACCTAAAACCTCTAAATTCCCATTAAAAACATAATGTTATTGATTTTCAGCAAATCCCACCTCTATACAGCCCATGCAGTCTGTGCTGTGACATGCCTCAAAAGGAAGACACTGCTGGGGGAAGGACAACAGCTACAATGACTCAGAGGTCTCTTTCCTAAACTGTGCTAAATAAATTAAAGTAAATGTAAAGTAATTGTGTAGTGTATTATTTGGATTGAGTACAATCTGCTGTTTTGTTACTCACTCATTTGCTATTAAAAGGACTTTTGAAACTGCATCTCACTCTGCCTCCTTCCCTGCAGGTGTAAGCACACAGTCAGACTTTCTTTTGCCGAGCTCTATTTGGCAAAGAAGACAAGTTTCATGCGTCAGAAAATACAAGACTTTCTCAAAATCCTGGCATCATGTATCTTTTCTGTATGGAAATGTTCTTCTATGAACTTGCCCTGACAGTGAACAAATGCTGCAGGTGACAATATTTGTGGTAACTGAACTAAGGGTTCCCCTTGTTCCCTACGCAGTGTAAGCTCCCCATCCTCGGATAGCCAGAGCTTGTTCTAGTTCTGATGCCTGTAATCTGGGGCCAAACCAAAGAACCTCCATTGCACCCACAGTTTTAATGGCTGGCTGGCCAACACCAACCATGTTATCAAATGGTTATCATATCAACACTGTCCATGTTGTCATATTCATGAGGCTGTATGCTGCAGCCTCATGAGGTGTTTATTCCACCATTAATTTATCAGCAGGAATAGATCACAATAGCTACTAGCTGATGCTCTAGAAGAAACTGGGAAAAAAAAGCAAATAGAAAACCAAACATTAAGGGTTTTGACAAATATCTTCAAATACATCTGCATGGAGGATGAGGAGGGACAACAGCTTTCTAGCAATGCAGACCTGTCCCAGAGCAAGGCCAGTCATTGTGGCACAATGAATGTAGGCTATGTTCCCAGATATCATAGTGTGGCAGAGGAGCCATTGGCATAATGTTTAGAATCCATTTATCCTTGGTAATGCAGACTGAAGGTGGTAAATTTGGACGAGGGAAAAAAAAAGTTTATATGTGGTACTATTAGCATATGTTAAAGAGAAATATCAGTAGTATTTATCACACAGAGTAGTGCTTCTCCATCATAAGGAAACAGATCTTGCCTCATTAAACAGCCACCTAAAGGCGGTGGGCTTTTTTCCCCCTTTTATTACTAGAATTTTAAAAAAATTGCCTCCAGTGTAAGAGTCCCCAAACATTTTTTTCCACTCTGTGATGTAGATAGAGCACTAACTAAAACACAGGTGGACTGGAAAGGAGTTTTGAAGAAGGCAGGAGCTAATGGTCCACAGAATGTTTCCATAAAGTAGGTAAGTGAGTAGGCAGTGTGTTTCTGTTATTCTTGTAACTAACTATAGTCAATTTCCCTGTAATGAAATTATACTACATACTTGCTTTTACTTCTCTAATTATGTGTGCCTCAAAACTGAGCTAAATTTGATTTCTTTCCTGCTAGAAAGAATTTATTCCAACTGAGTCAGAATCCAGCATGCCTTTTAGACCCCAGAGGAATTGTTTGTTCTAAGAATCAGCTACGTGGGATGTGCAGTAAGTCCAGACTCAGACCCTTGAACAGATTGTTCAGCTGAAAGGGGGAGTGTAACTTTCCTATATTACAAGGTAACAATTTTAACTTCTCTTTAAAAGATTTCTCAGTTCCAATGGTATAAAGTGGTTACTCTTGGGCCAGACATTGGTATGTTCAGGTACAGTACGGTTGGGTCAGGAACCAAATCTGTGAGAAATGTAATGTAATGAGCGCCACTGTAATCACTGTGTCCTAACAAGCATGACAGTGCAAAGGTGCACTGAGAGTGTGTTCAGTTACACATAGCATTTGCACAACATTTAATCTACAAACTACCTTGTGAAGACCAAGTGAGTAATCTTCACGTGAAACATTATGCTGACTGTTGAGAACCCTGAATATCTTGTGTTTTCCAGAATAAGCCTGTGGCTTTTCTAGAACAGTGCCTTTAAATGATTTAACAGCTCTCAAATACACATACCTAGGGTATATGTAGGCACAGTCCCTTCCCCTCTGACTTTTAAATCTGAGGTCCTTATCCAGCAAACATTTCTCTGCACATTATATTTTTATATGTGTGAGAGGTTCACATTGAACTTCCATTGGGAAATATTTACAGAAAGACCACACCTGCTGAGCTTCAGCCTTTTGGCAAGTGCACTATAGAGGCCTAAAGGGAATTCATGGAGAAGAAAGGTTGCCTGCATTTAAAAAGGGTGTGAACCCTCCAAGCTCTTAATCTATGTGCAAGTTTATATTTAGATAACCTGAAAGCTCTGCATATGAATTGTCAAGGAGAATTAATGAATGGTGCATGTGCAGTATATCAAACATTTGGTGTCTCGGCCACTATTTTTATATGCACCAAAGTGCATGCATGTTTTTTACTGAGGGCTGTATTCAATAAGATGTTTAAAGTGTAAAAAGACACATTATTTGAAAGTATCTGAATGCAGAAACCAGTGACCCAGTTCCTTTAATAACTGGGAAGCACCTTTTGTGTTCCAGTAAGTATTTCTAAATGGGCTTGTGAATCAAGCAGTCCTGAGACAGTTCATCCTAGAATATAATACTGATGTTTAAAAGAAATAAAATATGAGTTCTACCTCAGCCAGGGCTTCAGTTTTTAATTTTTTTTCCCTTGGCCACATTTTTTCATGGACTCTACTGTAATGTATTTTTAAGAAGCTATGTCATATTTCACAAAAGAAAAACACTATATATCAAGTAAATATCCTTTATCTTGCCTGTGGACTCCATGCTACAGCTGTAAATATCACATTTCTTCTTTCTTACTTATTTCTGATGAGAGACAGTATGAAGATATCAATGGCCTTGGCATGGTATGTATAATTTTCTTATGTTCTAATGTTGTCAGCAGTTGTCTTAATAAGACTGAATGCTCTACAGCTCTTCCCAGCCTTGCAGTGGCTCAGTCCCCTTTCCCTTCTCACCCCAAGCTCCTTAGCAGGTCTGTTATTTCATTTGTAGTCAAGGTACAGTAAATATCATAGTTTTAGCTCCTGAGTCTTCTCCCTTACACCTAGAGATGGCATTCATATGAATTTATAGCATGATGAGCCTTCCCTGTAGTCTCTAAAAATACTTATGATATCTTAAAATACTTTCTCTCAAATGGCAAGCCAGATTCCTGGACACCATAGGTTTAATTCAAGATATGAAAAAGACTCTGCATGAAGCAAAGATTTTGAATCTGCCTTTATATTTAGCTGCTTTTTTCTTTCCACTGGGAACCAAACCATGCATTGTAACAGTCTGCTCATTTCTGAAGAAAAGTGATCGTGTCTCCTGCAGATGCTGCTTCACTATGAACTCCCTCCTGCAAGGTTCTGTGTGCTCTGGCCCTCATTCATCAAAGTCTTTAGATACTGAGGTGCTGGACTAAGATCAGTGCCTAACACTTTTCAGGATACAGCTTTTTTTCAAGAAAAATTGTTCATCATTTACTCCTGTCAGAGGATGGGTCCTAAATAAAGGAAATAATCTTGACTTTCTGGTTTGGTCTAGCAGAAGAGAGACTATTAACCTAGACCTGGAGGACTTTAAAATCATCTCAACTTACATTATCCTATCTTCTTTGCTCTATAATGATGCTAAGGTTATGATAAGCTGTATATTTCTGTGTAAAAGTTAAATTAATAACAAAAATAAATTAATACAAAAAATAATCTAACACATTCTAACTTTGTTATTATTTCATCAAGCAATAATGAACTAGGAATTTGCCCAGTATATTAAAAATACACTTAATAAATCCAACATTATCCTTGTGGCTCCCTTCCAAATCAGCATATTTTGTGATTCTGTGAATTAAGCATTTAGATGTATGTGGACTGCACAGAAAAACAGTGGAATGATTGATTCATGTATGTGATTATTAGTGTACCAATTAAAAACAAACCTTTTCTTGGAAGGGCAGGAAAGCAGTGCAACTTCGAGTTAGGACTTACACAGTAATTTAGTCCATGAACTGAGAGGAGAAAAGAAAACTATCTAAAACATACCAGGCATATGTTCTTTAGGAAAGGAAAATTTTTGGATCTGGCACTCATATATACACTACATTTTAGTGTGAAAAAGGAGAATAAATTTTAAATGTGGCAGTGGTGCCATCCCAGTCACTCACTTCTGTAGCTAGAGCTGTTTGTGGAGGCAACACAGTAAAAGAGATCAGCAGCTCAATTTAATTAAAATTAACTATTTTCCAGTGGATTTTTGCTAACTGAAGTAATTATTTGCACTCTGTATGATGCACTCAGAGTTATATATCATCATGCAGAAGTGATGCAAAAAGCCTGGAGGAATGGAATGCCAGCAGTAACTTCGCTTGATGGTGGCACTCTATACTTGTCCCTAAGGTACCAGTGGAAACCTGCAAATTTGTTTTCAGTGTAAATGGAAAACAAGTATTAAAAAGACCTTTTCTAGGTAGGTAGAAGAGCTTTGTAGTTGACTCTGAAAAGAACTTGACCTTCTGCCAGAGACCCTGCCTGTGGACATGAGCAATCTTGTAATTACTGGCTGTACCATTTGTTGGTAAATATATGGTTGGAGAGAATGTACTGAAGATTCTTCAGTCTGTAAAGTGGTTGCATGAGAAAAGCCAGCCAGGCAGGAAAGGCTATAATGAAAAGCAAAACCACTCAAAAAGCATGGAAGTTATCAAGGCATAACACACTATATTATGTATATAATTTTTTTTCTTAGGAAGTGCCTTGCAGGTGTTTGCAAATACTATCTACTAAATATTCTGCACTAATTGCACTTGTCCTCTAACCAACTAATTTCACTCTTCAGTTTCAGTTTGCATGTGATTTCACATTTCCCAGGTGCTGGAGCAGAGATTCCCCTGCAGCCCATGGTGCAGATCGTGGTGAGGCAGCTGTCCCCCAGTGGAGGTCCACAGTGGAGCAGATATCCCATGGAGGACCTCACTCTGGAGCAGGGGGATGCCTGAAGGAGGCTGTGACCCTGTGGAAAGCCTGTGGTGGAGCAGGACCTGTGGCCCCACGGAGAGAGGAGCCCACACTGGAGCAAGTTTGCTGTCCTCATTGGGACCCATCTGGGACCCAGTCTGTCCCTTAAAGGCTGAACCCTGTGGAAGGGACCCACACTGGAGCAGTTTGTGGAGAGCTGCAGCCTGTGGGGAGGACCCACGCTGGAGAAGTTCATGAAGGACGGTCTCCTGTGGGAGGGACTCCATGCTGGAGAAGAGGAAGAGCATGAGAAGTCCTCCCCTGAGGAAGAAGGACTTCTGCCCCTGAGGCAGAAGCATGTGATGAACTGCCCAAAACCCCCATTCCCCATCCCTCTGCACTGCTGGAGGTGATCAGGTGGAGAATTCAGAAATAAAGTTGAGCCTGGGAAGATACAGGGGTAGAGGGAAAGTGTGTTTTAGATTTGTCCTTATTTCTCATTATTCTACTCTGATTTGATTGACAATAAATTAAATTAATTCCCCTGTTTTGCCCATGACAGTAATTGCTGAGTGACTCCCTTGTCCTCTTTACCCAGGGGCTTTTAGTTGTATTTTCTCTCCAATGCCCAGGTGAGGAGGGGAGTGATAGAAAGGCTTTTGTGGGCATATGGTGTCCAGCCAGGCTCAACCTACCTCTGTCAGTAAAAAGACATTTTGTAATTCCAATCTTTGGACATGTGACAAAACAGCATTTGTAATGTTATCCAGATAATCTGTAGTGATTTAAAATCCTATTGTAGTTTCTGTATCACTAGTTTTATTATTTGATTAAAATCCAGCAGAGCATTAAGGATTAAATTTGTCTGAGGATGAATGATTTACAATTAGTTAGAAAAAATAAAGGTATTAAAGAATATGCCAGGTTAATTTATTTGACAAATGAGTGTAAAGCTACTTACACAAACATTTCAGAACAGAGTAACACCTGGAAGGCAATAAACTTTGTAGAAGCAATGAAAAAAGTAATTAGTTGAGAACTGTAGAAACAATGCCAGGAGGTACAGCTAAGATCTATCTCACGAAGAATGCAGGTGCTGGCTTCCACTGCACCCCACAGTTGTGCTGGGTCCCTCCCACTGGTAAGGAAGGTATGGTATACTTGGCAGTTAGGACATGGTATGGTGATATCCAGCCTGGGATTTGTACAATTAATTTGTATTACAATACCTACTAATGCCAAGATTTTAGTATTTTCCATTTCAATGTCAATAATACTACAATAATGTTGACATCTAGCTTTCTGAAACACTACATGTTCTTAATTTTTTTGTGTCAATGCCAATTTGTAATTTTACAGTAGTGTAGGAAACACCTAGTGGTGACTGATTTAAGCCACTCACTGTCTGTTTGAATTTGATCATGATTTTGCTGTAACAACAGGATCAACAGCATAATTTGCATTCCTGCAAATGTAAAGAAACAAACTGTTCCAAAAAGTCTAACTGTACATTTATGTCTGTGGGTATTGTTACCTTATGTTGTTGAATTCAAATATAATGAAGTGTTCCTATTTTCCATATCCATTACCTCACATCGATATTAATATATTGAATATATTCCACGTTTTGACAGTGCTAATCATTTTAGTTAAACTTCTAAATTCTAAAGAAGAGGTATTGCTAGGCTTCTGGGCACACTGAAGTGGGAAGACAAAAAGACAATAACATGTACAGACAATAATATTCAATCATTTCTAGCTTCCATTAAGGACAATGTACTTTTTTGTGTCAACTTCTTCAGCATAGAGGCTATTGCCCCTATATCTGGTGGTTTTTGTAAATATTTTCAGGTGGGAAGGACATGCAGATTATGGGGAAGGCAGTGCAGATGGAAAGTGTATCTGTGCTATAGCTGACAAATAAACAAACCATGATTTTACTCTGGAAACCACACAGGCTGTCTCTGCACTGCAGCTAGTCTCACTCAGTCTCTGCAGACACAGGGTCTGAATCCCTGTGAGGATTCTCTCTGTGGGCCTCAGGGCTTGGTATTTGTTATGGCTCCCTAAAGAAGGTCGAACTTCCCTTTGTAGTCGTTGACTCTACTGGGAACTGCATTTCCCACGAGGATCAGGAGCACCTCTTCTGTTACATGAGCAGTGCCCCACTAAGAACATGTCTAGGGAACAGCCACGTAACTTCCCCTGAGAAATGTATATTTTCTCCATCATCTTGGCTTTATAATTCTCATTATTGAAAAAGATAATGATAGAGGACTTCAGCTAATCAAAGGCTCATGATCAAAAGCAGACATGAAGTGAGGAGGGCCAGTCTGAGTCCTCCCTCCAGCACTGAGCTTTTGTCTAAACTTGCAGAAGCTCCCCACTGTACTAGAAAAGGTCACAGAGTGGTTTCTGGTCTCTCCCAGAACTACACCTCTCTGTCCCTGGGTGTGGTCAGTGGAAGTCTGGGAGTTAGCAATGAGCACTGTTCTGCTTGAGTCTTGAGTCCAGTCAGACCTACAGGTTTGGGTGCTCCTAAAATACAATTGTAGACACTCCTTTGAATGGTGTTAATACTCCCTGTCCACATAATATCCTAGTGGTCACAATAGCTATCAAGTAATTTGGAACCTTTTGCTCACCTCTCTTCTCAGCCTAGTGTGGCTTGATGGCTTCCTGATCTTTCACATCTTCCATGTCTCACAAGAGAGGAGGTGCATTTGCATTAAAAGCCTGGAACAGATTTTGCTTCCATGGATTTGTCCAAACCACTTTTTATTTTTGTGAACTTTTAGAATCCACAACTTTTAGGGAGATTCACTGGTTAATTATGTATGCATGCAAAGGTACTTCTTTTGTTTATTTTGAATCTGTTACCTGCTTGTTTCGTTTGAAGTTGCTTCTGAAAAAGACAGTGAAAAATCATACCCTATTTCCTATCTCCATTCTACACAAGATTTTGTAAACCTTTATCTTTTTTTTCTATATCAGCTGTTGTCCAGAGTAAGTTTTTCCGTTTTCTCATGATACTCTGCACCCTCTTTATTGCCATTCCCTCGATTTGTTTTATAATTTCGGAGATGGATGAAGAGAATTACACATCATTTTCAAGATGTGGGGACACCTTAAATTTATTTTATGGTAGCACAGTACTATTTTTGCTTTTTTTCTCTATTCTTCTCTAATAATTCCTGTCTGCCTGCTTTGACAGCTGTTTAACCATGAGGTGGTATTTTCATAGAAATATCTATTTATATGGCATGATTTCTGGCCATAATGGTAATTATCTACTCTAAACATACCACTATGTATGTTAAGCTGAAATTGTTTCTTGCCATACATGTCACTTTATGGCAATCTCTACTCAGTTTTATCTGCCATTTTATTACCTGGACACTCAGTGAGTATCAATCACATCACACTTGCCACGTATTTTTGCAGCTCTTCAAATCAGCCACCATTTTCAATTTACCTCAGTCACTAAGTATACCTGCAAATATTATCTGGGCTACCTACTTTGTCCTGGAAGGCCTTTCTTGGATTTACTTTAGGCTGTAAGAGTTTGAGAGAAGAGAGTGTACTGGGATAGGAAATCTTCAAGATGCTTGTGCTCACAGGAGGAAAATGTTCCCCTTCCTTCTCTTTCTGTGCTGGATTCTAGCTACTTTTAGAAACAGAAGACCTCACAAGGCTCAGAGGGGGATGCCCAGGTACTAGTGGTACTTTCTCATTTCTTCCCTATATAATTGGATGTCTTCTGCAGTTAGAGAGACCTAATACATAAGCCTTCATATGTCATCTCCATGAGATCAATTGCCAGGAAACTTTATTACCTTACTTCAGGAAAATTCCCTAAGAAATCAAACCATTTTCCCAGATGCTTAGGCTCAAGAATGCAGAATGCCATATTGAGAGTAGGTAGCAAAAGCTAAAGGCTAAGGTTATATAGTAAAAACTTGTTCTCAGTAAATTAAAAGGGAGTTTGGCTGTTAGTTTTAATGAATGACAAAATGCACAGTTTAGGCTTGGGAATGATGCCCTCTCCTAAGCAGGCACAAGGATGCTGGAGTGCTGTCTGTCTCATCCAGCATCCAGGTTCTCTGACTCCCTACTTACTCTTTGCACAAGCCTTCTCAGTCCTCTTCCCTTCTCACACAGAACTGATGCTGACCTTGTACAGAAAGCTGATTCCTCATACATCTTCTTCCCTAACCATCAACTCGCTAACCTTGAACACTAAGATTTCTAGTACTAGAAGTCCTCTTTCCTCTGGGAACAGGAGCCCAGGGAGAATTTCCTGCCTCTTCATCTCAAGCAGGCATGGGTTCTTATTTGCTGATCCCATCCATGTCCTCAGGCACATATTCCCAGACTCATGAGTTTTCTCTGACTCCCTTCTGCCAAGCCTGCTGCATTCGGTGATTGATCTTGTATCTAATTTCACTAGTCACAGTTTTCCTTGGCAAAACTCTAAAGGGTCTTCATTTGCTGATGTCATTTGTCTAGTTAATTATTGGGTTTGGGTTTTTTTTTCATATGATTGATATCTCTGCCAGAATTGCAATAGCTATTAACAGAATTGTGGTTAATTCATCAAAATACAAAATGTTGAAACGCACTATGATATTATGCTTTTGCCCTTAATTACTTAAGTATTTTATATACTTTCATATCATTTATTATTATGAGGAGTTTGACAGCCATACAGTAAAATTATGAAGGTATTTCAAAATCAGATCAAAACCCAACGCTGTTTTCATTTGAAACATGAAATTACATGTCTAGATTTGACAGGAAATACTTATTCACACAGACAGCTAAAGGAACAGTGTATGTGTAAAACATTTACGTGATTATACCAGCTCATTAAATTCCCTGTACTTATTAATTTTGTGTCTTGTTTTCAGCTATGTGTGTTATAGCACAAAGATCTGACAAGATTTGAGCAAGTCTTAGTATCAGTGATGGCTAACAGAAGAGCCCTTTTGCATGGGTAGAATCTGAAGTAGAATGTCTTGCAGATTTCTTTATTATGCTGTTCATTTACGTAAGAACAGATCAAACACAAATGACATTTACGTGGATTTTTTGCATTCTCCAAAGTCATGAAGTGACAGGATAGGCCTATAAACTGAAGATTGCTGCTTACTTGTCTTTCTGTTAGCAGCTGGAGGTTATTATAATTCTGAAGTTTATATAGACCTGTCACAATTTTTTTCTGCATAGAATTGTCTTGTGCTGGAATTCCAGATCAGTGGAAAAACGAGGAAGCAAAAGAAGTATAAAACTATCAGGAGAAATACTGGATAAATAGAGGGAAAGAGAGAAAGGAAGAAAGAGAGAAGGAGAGAAAGAGAGAAAGAGAGAAGGAAAGAGAGAGAGAAAGAGAGAGAGAAAGAGAGAAAGAGAAAGAGAAAGAGAAAGAGAAAGAGAAAGAGAAAGAGAAAGAGAAAGAGAAAGAGAAAGAGAAAGAGAAAGAGAAAGAGAAAGAGAAAGAGAAAGAGAAAGAGAGAAAGAAAGAGAGAAAGAGAGAGAGAGAGAGAGAAAGAAAGAAAGAAAGAAAGAAAGAAAGAAAGAAAGAAAGAAAGAAAGAAAGAAAGAAAGAAAGAAAGGAAAAGAAAAGAAAAGAAAGAAAGAGAAAACCTGCCATTTCTGCTAAGCTAGCAAATGTAACAGCTCAAAAGTCAGTGTTCTTGCAATTAATTTGGATGCATAGTTTGATAAGGAGCATGACAGTAGAGAACACTTTCCTCTCTTTGTAATTGATACAGTGGGGAAAAGAATTTGTGTAAACAACCACCCCTCACATACTGGAATTCTTCTCCTAATCTGTTATTTCTTGCAGAGAAATGTAAAGCAATGGCATGAGAAAACAGAATGATAAAATTTTAAGTATATTTACTGTGAGATATTTAGTTTTAGGACACAATCTCTGATATGTATTTTGGAAGTGATAGAATAGTGTAGATCCAATCTTCCCATAAAACACAAAACTCTGGAAATCTTGGAGAGACAGATTCACTTTAAAACAAGATCTGGATTAACATTCCCATTTACAGAAGTATTTCATGATTAAAGTATCCTAAAAAATTACAAAGGAAGAATTGGATCACAAATCCCAAGCTTTCAGACTTTATTCTAAAAATCTTTTGACTTTAATCCTTTCATTTAGGAGTCATAGTTAATTCCTTGCAAGAACACAAGTATTACTTGGAGGATACATAATGTAAAAAGATTATTACCTTGCTCTTTGAGTTTATTTTTTTCTTCAAATCTATCAAAATAATTTATTCTTTAATGAATCTTCTAATCCTAAAATGTTGATTTTTTTTTTAAGAAATTACATTTCAAAATTAATGATACTTATTCAAATCCAGAAAAAAAAATTATTCTTCTCTAATTTTCATCAGTAGGGGACAGTTGCAATAAAATAGCTCATGATTAAGTGCACCACAGTGACAATGGGATTTACCTCATCTAAATTTAGCCACCTGAGAGTTTGGCAATTACTTTTAACCTGGTCCTGTCTTAGCTGAAATCAATAAACAAATGGACATGTATTGGGTTTAAGGTTGGTCTGAAGGTTTAATTTTAGCTGAAATAGTTGACTTACAGCAGTGACTGGAATGAACAATAACAACAGTGAGGCATCTCATTCTGGTAGCACTTGTTCCATTACACTGAATGCATGAAAGTGTTATGAAAACAGTTGACAAAATGAGGCAAGATAGGTCATTAATTTTTAAATAAATGCTACTTCACATCATTTATTTTATTATATTCCTTTTTTAAGAAACTCATTATGGTAATATTGGTTCAGTTATTTTAATATTTTTATGAAATTTATGACTTACTAGCCATATAAATTCTATGGGCTTATCCTCTATGCTGCTAAAAATACTATAATGTCAATCTATGTGCAATTTAATGTTTAAAGAATGCACTGGAAAAAAAATGACAGCTATGATAACAATGGGCTGTGAGAGAAATAGCTCAGATGGCAATATTTGCTTGGCATATACTTTAATGGGTTTATATTATTTGGAACTTAGGTCAATTAAATGTAAAAGCAGATCTAAAAGCATCTAATTTGCTATTAGTTCTTTCTTATTGAATGGGCATAAACCATATAATGTAAAAATTAACAAAGCTTTGTACATTCTACCTTAGCTATTATGCCTGGTGCAGTGATAGGGCTATTGATTGTGGGTTTGTTCAGCTGATTTCCAGCATGTTCAGGGAATATAAGATGCTTTGGGGTGAATGAAAGTCTTGACAATGAGGCTTGCAACTGTTTCTGTGAGCTTGTGAATGCCCAAACTCAAAAATACCCAGAGTAGATCATATGGCTATCACCTATTTAATTAAAATAAACATTCTTTTTTTTCTGTAAAGGCAGCCCTAGACCCTGTTTTTCACCTTTTCTAACATATGACTGCAGTTGTGACTATCCCACAAAAGTCATCCTCTTCAGGACCTTCTCTAAGTTCCTTCCTACCTTCAGGAGAAATGACAATTTCTGTCTGATCTTTATGAAATTATTCTGCCCATAGATACAGGCCTGACAACTCCCTTTATCAATCAGCAATGCCCAAAACCTGGTGACATTTCATTAAATACATTACAAGATTCATCAAGTAAAATACCTGAGAAGCATAAAGGGGGGCCAGTGGTGAGAGAGGCTGAAAGCCCAGAGGGCTCCACTGTGGGTTCTCCATCCTGCGAGGTGTTTTGGATTGACTGCACAACTACAAAGCACAAAGCTTGATTTTCCAATTGCATAATAGCATTGTGTATGAAAACTAGGAAGTTATTTAAGACTTTTAGGGCTTTAGCTAATAACTGTGACTAGGGACTAAAGCCAACGTGGGTAGGAAGATCTCTGCCAGCTGTTTCAATTTCACTGTTGTGTGCTGTGAATGAAAGAATAAGAAGGTTCTGACTAAACCAATTTAATTCTCTATTAATAGGGTTAATAAATAAATCTTTGTTCTTTTAACTGCTGTGATTTGATTACCACCTTTTTAAATTGGATGATCTGGACAAATGATGACTTAACCCTGCGGTATTTTTAAGCCATTGATGTTTTGATTCAATATTAGTTAAAACCTTGATTTTAAAATGATCTTAAATTCTACATAGACTACTGACATTTTTAGTACTTCAGGTCTAAGCAATAATGTCAGTTCTGTGATGTTTGCTTGTTGCAAAAAATGGAATTTGACTTCTGCAAACATTAGCAAAACTGGTTTGTTCTTTGGATAGCAAAACTGAAAAATAAAAACTGCATAACTTAACAGAAGTACATAAGCTTGGCCCACTCTACAAATTAAAACTTTTATCCAGTAGTATTTCACACTTTTAGCAATTCATAACAGTAATTAATAATCATCTCTTTTTAGAATTCTGTCTTAGAAGTAAAAAAATCTTTTATTGAGGGAAAATATGAATATTTCATATAAGGAGAAATTTTCCTGTTGTCTCTAAAAAGACTCATTCTAGAATTAATAAATGAGACTAACCAGTCATGATTCTGTAGGTTTTACAAGAAAGAGATGATTCACTGGAACTGAGTGCAGTGTTTCCAATTCTTTCTGGCAAGTGGAAGAAAAAAGAAGTAAAGAATGAAGGTCAGGATCACACCATGGGAATACCATCATGTTTTTCTAATTAACTCCATTCAAGAAAAACTTAACTGAATATTTTAGTGTTAAGATAATAATGCTGCTAAACAGCAATACAATTTGCTGAAGTCAACAAAGCATGACTGTGATAATGTAAAGAAAAATTCAAAGACAGAGAATTTTCACATTAGTCATAGCTTATTCCCTCAGGATTTTATTTTCTGTGCTTTAGTTTTTAACCTTAGAGTCATATTCATGTATTATTAAATCACTAACAACTGTTGTTTAAAAATCTTGGCTTCCTGAGCCCAGTTAATAATCCAGATGAGCAGTTTACCTCCCTAGAGGAATTTTCCTATGCCGAAGCTGGTATGACCTCCACTCAAACAGTTTGCACACAGTTATATTTTTGATGGGCTCTACTTGTACACATAATTTGAAAACAAGTTTTAGTCAATTTTGTCTGGAAATTCTTTACTTTTACATCACCCATTTTAGTAAGTAAGTAATACATTTTATTTTTGCCATGGGATACTCAAATTAATCAAATAACTATTAAGTTATGCACTTGACATCCTTACAGATAGCATATGCCTGCATTATTTGGCAGAAGGCAAAATGACACATATGTATTGTGAGCAACACTTCATATCTATGAATAGTTAAGCTAGGAGGACACTGGTTATGCTGTTCTAGGCCTGTGTAACCACACATTTTCGAATGTTTGAATAAATTGTTGAATGAACCTCAGTGGAAATTAAATTTACTAGGTTTGCAGAGGGCAGATGCCCCCTTCCTAAATATTGATAGCTGCCATATCCCCATTCAGACCTTCAGCAGGTTCCAGGAAGCAATGCAAACTAAAGTCCTTAAGTAGAAAGTATCCATTGGTAGAAAATTTTGACATCTAGAAAATCCCAAGCTGCAAAATCCCAAGGTAGCCAGACTGGGCCTTTCCTTTTTAATTCCTCCCCTGTGGTTTGACAGACTTTGTAGGAAAAGGGCAGAAGAGTTGATGGAGTCACTGACAACTCTGTAACTTTGCTCAGCTACTCTGAGATTCAAACAGCCCAGGCTGGAGTACATGTCTGCACATTGTAAAATCTTCCTGAGTTTCAGAAAAAGGGGTAAATAACTGGAACAAGGAATTGCAAATGAGCTTGGAGAAGATCTAGTGGGACCTGCATTCTCTAGAAGAGTTTTACATTATCCTAGAGAGCTCCCTTTTATTGTGCTGCTAGCAACTGGGAAGCCTTTCTCCTGGCTGGATGCTTGTTTAACTTGGAAGACCAAAGCCATTTTCTTCTGTAGTAAGTGTTTAAATTAGGCATATAGTCTTCAGCATCCCTTTCCAAAGGAAATCAAGGGACCAGCTATTTCCATTTATTTCTGGCATTCTACAGTTATTTTTGTACTCCATGTGACTACAAATGGTGGCTTCCTACTTCTACTTAGAGCTGATTGTCAAAGAGTAGGGAAGTACAAAGCTGATACATGGTAAATGAACTCTCTTTTTTTCAAAGCTCATATTAGAGATAATTGAAATACAGAATAATATCATTAGTCACTTCTGAACATGGAAAAATTAAAAAATGCTTCCTGGAGCAACAGAGGTATCTTTTGTGCTCTGAGATAAAGCTGCTCAACTAAATATGCTTAAACAGGAACTGCTTGTAGACTGTAGCATGAATGCCAATTTTCAAATGAGGATATATTTTTAGATGCAGTTCATGAATTGCTAAATCCAAGATTTTCATGTGGAAGTGCAGAGCTGCTGCTGCAACAGTGTGCTAACAGTATTGTGAGTAAAACAGAATGGATAATGGCACAAGCAGAGCAACTACATAAATTTAGATTTCTTCTAAAACCAGTATTGTGACAACTGAAGTAATACATGTGCACATATATTTCATCCCATGCTGCAAAAAATAATTTATTATTTTTGTTATCATTGCTTCTCTAATCTCTACCTCAAACCACGACTCTACAGTCATCTGCTGCTACATATTGTAAATGGAATACAGACAGAAAGGAGACTACAAAGAGATAATAAAATGATAATGCTCTGCGTGCTTGGTTTTGCTTGGTTTCTGCTCATCAATAGCCTGAGTGTGATAAGTATTCTTTGTGTGTCACAGAAAGGGAGAGCTTTAAGGAAGCATTTGAAGGGGCCTTATGAAGTAGAAGAGAAGCTCCTTTTGAAGTGAAATGGAGAGAGCCAACAGCAGAAGCAGGTGAAGTGTGATGGTGTTTGCTCCAACACAGTGTGTGGAAAACACTGGAGGATGTTGCAGGCAGGAATTGGCATCACAATAACAAGTAGCACCTTAATAAATATAAAATGGGGAACCCTAAGCCACAGCTGAGGACATTTAGCTTAAGCTTGCTGTGGTGGGGAAGGATTACACACTGAGCAGTCCCACAATTTCTTGTAATAATGTGTATAAATGTTTGCCTCTGCTGCAAGCAAGGTGAGGTTTGTAGAAATACTAGAAGCAGGCAAACCCCTTCTTAGGGAGTTTTGACAAAACACACAGCTAAGGAGGACTTGGTAACTGAGTCACATGGAGTTTTTAGTTTAAACATCTTGGCTGAACAAAAGTATGTGGATGGGTGATAATTCTGATGAGTATCAGTTTTCCATTACAAGTTGGGGCTATAACTTTCCATTTATTTTAACTTGCATGAAATTCATTCTGAAGTCAATCTTCTCACATCTGTTTTGTTTTAATGTTGTTACACTATGCAAGGAGACTGTGGTTTAGAGAGTTAATCAGAAGCAAAAATTGTAATGGGTAAAGGAGGAGAATATGTGGTTATTGAATCCCCACCATTGTTTTTCTCTCTTGAGACCTGCGACAAAGTGAAGTGAAAAAGATCCACTTTCACTATCTTACTTTGAGTTTTGGGTTTGTCTCCCTTACCCTATTAGTTGTACCAGCAAGCAGACCAAATAAATTAATAGGGGTGAATATAATATTGGTATCAAACAATCCACAGAACTGTTGAAGATGCCACCAAAGATGCACTCTCTAGTACATTTAGTTCAAAAAGCCATTCAAAATGAGAAGTGCAGGTATTCTGGGATAATAAATAAACCAATACACTACTTTTGATTTGTTGATACCTCTGAAAGTATTGGTCTGATTTAAACTACTTCCAGGTGCTACTGGTGTCCTGCTCACCTTGCTTGCAATGTGTCTTTTATTGTGTTATAGCTGAGACAATCCACTAGGGAATTGTGAGGCAGGAATGAATAGAAGCAGAATTCTTTCCCCCAAAAAAACTTCAGCTTATATTGTGGTTAATTCAGCTCTTGTTTTTCCAATTACCCCCGAAGACTTATACTCAAATTTAGAGTTTCCCCAAGCAACATCAGAAAAACAATAACATGTTTTCTAATTTCTGCAATTTTTCTTTCTTTTTTTTCATTTGTCAGAGAAATTAACATATTTTGTTAATTTTCCTGCCACAGGGGAAAACAATGCATGCTGTATCTTCCTTCTTCTGTCTTTCTTTTGCCAAAGTACTGCTCCTCTGAGAGAGACCCCAGTGAGAATTTTTGTGACTGCATGAGGATGCATCCTGCCTGAACCTGGGCGTGTCATGAATGACAGTGAAAAGTTGCTAGACAGTCTTTAGGACATGTCTTTACTAAGACAAAACTCAAATTTAGGTCAGACTTCATTAAAAAAAAAAAGGTGAAATCATATTCCTGTTTATCTACAGGATGCCTTTGAGGGTACTTCTGCCTGTAACCTCTTGAGAATGATGCTGGATCTATAGAAATCCTTAGGGCTCTAGCACAGTTGGAAAAACAGTCAGGAGATGTGATTCTCTTCAAATACTACTGCAGAAATCCATACTGAGAAAGTGCAAAGGGGTGTCTGATGAGAGTGAGGCATTTCTGCCTTCCCTCTCCTTGTTGAACTATTTACCGGGTTGTTAGCATGTGGAAATGATTCCAGCAGCAAACTGAAAACCTACAGACAGCTTTAAAACTATCTGAAATATGCAGAGGCTTTGTGATCCAAGAGGGATGGTTTTGAGTGATGACTTCAATCTCCTGTATCACCCACAAGAAAGATCCCCCATTTCTTCAGCTGCTGCTGCACTTTCCCACAGTTACCAACGTGACCCAGTCCTGCCTAACACAGGGGTGGTCAGTGAGAAGACATGAGCAGGAAGACACAGGAGACAACTCTGTGAGCTGCAAAACAGAAGGTGGAAGACTGCATTAAAAACATGTCCTGGGTGTTGTTTGGTCCTAGTTTTCCATGCCAGCTTCAGAGGCACAAAGGTAATGTGTACTTATCTGGGTGGCAACAAGGCATGCTTAGCAACCCTGATGCTGTATTCACCATGGGGTTTGGCAATCAGTATAATGTTGTTTTCCTCTCAGTAATTATGGCTCTGAGAGGTATAAAATGCCTGTGTTCATTCCAGCGGAATATTAAGTCTGAAGTCTAAAGTGAAACCTTAAAATTTCCACCATTGTTAGTTATTACACTGTTAATAATTTTAGCAGAAACATCCAGCTATTTCAAGCTCGTGAATGGAATTTTTCAACAGTGTCACCAGGTTTTTTTCTGATCTGACTTCATATCTACAGTTTACTAAAAATAATTTTTTTAAAAGTTTGCCTTGTGATGGAACAACATTCTGGAGCGTGGATTAGTAAACGGTCCTCTTAAAGTGTGTTTTTTCCTCTCAGGTTTGTATAAATTTTGAATTAATGCAGCTATAGTTGAAAAATGAGTCTTTTACTCTCCTGGGCATATTTACAATGGCAGTAAATGGTTTGTGGTCACCTTCAGTTAACACTGACAACAAAGACTATATTCCATAATACCAATGGATTAAGGCAAACATCCCCATTTTTAATTTATATTTTTAATGCAGTTTCTGTTACTCCATGCTTCCCTACTTTGTCCATACTTCTAGAGGAAAACTGTTTCAATATGCTGTTTGGAAGTTCCACAGGAACTCAGTTTTATGCTGAATGTGATATTTTTTCCAGTAACATATTGCTGTTAATTCCTCTGATTTCTCAGACTTTTTAAGGTGTGCGTTTCACTGCCATTCACCCTCTGCTGGTTTGAACAGCGAGATTAGGTGCCATGTCCCTTGCCAGTTCATCTTTCTCTGGATTCTCTTTCCTCTTTCTTGGGTCAATCATGCTGAAGGTAGCTAAAATCTAATTTTATCTAACATGTCAATGTCACTCTATTAACTTTCCTCCGTAGTATGCTGTTTCCATTATAGGAATTTAGAGGCTTGGGGAGGGGATGAATATCCAGTTTTAGCCAGGCAAATTTGGAGTTTCTTCCAAAGCTTCTCAGAGTCTTTGTTCATGTACTTCTTTTCTCCTCACATCAATATGTCATTTATTCATATCTTGTTATGCTGCTTTAGCATCTGTAATTCACTGATTTTCCAGTAAAGCTGTTGATGGGCTGCACAATGGGAATGCCAGTTGGGGGAAACTATTTCCCTCAAAGTAGTATGCTCACAAAAATGGTGTGGCTTGGAATTTTTTTCCTTAACAGTACCCGCTTGCAACCTGCCAACACATTGCGTGTATAAAAATATTTGCCATCTGACACATCCCCAGAAGTACCTCTTCTTGTGGAAATTTTCCTTGAGGAAAATGTTCACTTTACATATATATATGTATAAAATTTCCATGATGATACACATCAGGTAAGAACTTTAGGTTTTATTTTTTTAGCGATGATGAGTGGACAGTCAACTCTGCTTTCCTACTAAATGCAGAAATGTTAGAACAGTGAGCCTGTCCAGCTTCATTTTCAACTGCTGCTCTAGAGGGACATAAAAATGTGCTAAAAGGCAGGAGCTGGGTGGTGACTGGGCTATGAACTAACTTCCTTTCTGCACACTTAGAAGAGCTTTCCTCCTGTGGGTCATAGACTTAGGCAGAACTGCATTTATTTTTGCTTGCTGCCTCACTAAAGAAAAAATCATAGAATCATAGAACAGCCTGGGTTGGAAGGGACCTTAAAAATGATCTTGTTCCAACCACACTGCTGTGGGCAGGGATACCTTTCACTAGACCAGGTTGCTCATAGCTCCATGTGTCCGCTTGATTTGGTCCCAAACTTGACAGAGTTTTAACTCAGAAATGGGACTTCATCTCTTTGTGCTGCTACAAAGTGAGGGTTTTTTCATGTCTCTTACTTACCCATATATCTAGTTCCTAAACTCCTATTGTGAAAATCAGGTCACAATTAGACACCTCAACTTTTACATCCCTCCTTGTTTTTGTCACCTCTAAGTTCCTGTGTTGATGACAGAGCGCTCGTTGCTAACATCCATGTGTCTGGCACCACGGTACTTTGTACACCCCATCCTAAGTGGCAGCTGTGCTGCAATAGCACACTGGTCTGTGCAGAATTCTCCTGAATTCTAGCATTTCAGGAGAGCTGGCAATGCTGTTTGTCCTCCTCTCTGTCCCCATTGTGCGCGCCGTTAAACAATTGCGCGATGTATTGCGGGTTTTGCGTCTTTTTCCAGTTCTCAAAGGCAGGGTCTCTAACAGAGGTCTGTTTCATTCAGGGTTTTAGTCTAACCGGTCAGCACTGTGTCACAGGCACCTCTGAACAGCACAATAACCAACCCCACTGGTCCACAAAACAAAAGGGCCTCTGTGGCAACAAGCTGCCACAGAAGAGACACTACCATGGAGACTATTCGTGATCCTGTAAGAAAGATCCATTGTATCTCACATCCCTTTGTTCTGAAAGCAGTAGGAAACATCTCACGTCCATTCATCACGAGCCAATGAGTTACCCCAAGTTTAGCGTTTGGGAACAGGAAAAGTGTTAAAACTCACCAAAATTCGTGTGCCTGGGATAAGAAAAGTAGAAAGGAAGTGAAACACATATCCACTGAGCTGGAAGAGTACCCAGAAGTACTCAAGCTTCACCTTGAGAATTAAAGTATGAAGAAAAGGGAGTTACCTGCACTATCTGAGTAATCTTTAGTTTTGGAATAAAGTACGTGGTGCCTGTATACATAAGTAGAAAAAGGACTGAAGAGAAACAGGAGAAGATTAAAGCTGACTTCTTTTGGGCAATGCACTACCTTTTAATTTGGTTATAGGCATTTGCATTCTTTTTTACATCCATGAACCTTGTTTCAGTTTTCCTGAGTTGCACTTGCCTGTTTTCCCTTAAGTCATATGTGAAAGAATATTTTGTGGATAGGTGCATTACATTACATATACGATTTGGAGACTGCAGACCAGGCATGTTGCTGCTGTGATCAAACATTTTTTGTATGTGTGCAAGACCCACATGTTCATCCAGCACCGAAGGGCCAAACAACATTCCAGGAGCAGCTGCCCAGCCACTCCATCCACACTCAGTATATGTTCCCCACAGGGAAAGTTGAAACTCCTATCTCAATTTCTACCTGAAAAAAAAAAAAAAAATCTAGGAAAATCTTACTTGGACACACTTTGTGGATTATTTACCCCAAGATAATAATACAACCGTTCTGTGGATTCACTCAAACCCAGGCTACAAATCTGATGGTAAAAACTTGGGGTTTTTTCTTTAAATTCTTTGTTGATATTGAGGAAGAATTTTGATAGAAATTAGTGCATTCTTGATGTTAATGCAGATTGCATTTTATCTTTTACTCTGACTTCCAGGTTTTTAACTTTAGGTATCAGTCTTCCAAAGTTCAGTTCTAAGTGAACACCTCTCAATTAGGATATGATCTCAAACTTATTTCTGGAACATGTAAAAATACCAAAAGGATTCACTAATCTTCTAATGAGATAAAATTACTTCTGAAGGATAAAATTAGCATGCTGGAAATTTTCCAACAATTACATTTTTACGGCTCTACCATGTATTATATATAGTGTCTTTTTGAAGAATCAGTGCTCTGAAATATGCATTAATTATATCTTCTGTAAACTATATTTTGAGGAAAATTTTAATTGGATAGTTATTTTTTTAATCTCTCATTATTTATGAAGCATTATCCATATTGTATAATCTTTTTATTACAAAAAAAATTAATGAAACAGGCATCCTGATTTTGACTAGGACAGAGATAATTTTCCTCCTAGTAGCTGGTTCAGTGCTGTGTTTTGGATTTAGTATGAGAACAGTGTTAGTAACACAGTGATGTTTTAGTTGTGGCTCAGCAGTGCTTAACCATGAGTCCAGGTCTTTTCAGTGTCTCCTGCTCTGCCAGTGAGGAGGGACACAAGGAACCAGGAGGGAGCATGGCCAGGACAGCTGACCCAAACTGACCACAGGGATATTCCATCCCATAGAACATTACACCCAGTACAGAAAATCAGGGAATTTGGCCAGGAGGGGCTCATTGCTGCTGCAGGATGAGCTGGGCTTCAGTCAGTGGGTGGTTTTTTTTTTACCTCAGTTTTTCCTACTATGAATATTATCATGGTTATTGTTCCTATAGTGTCCTACTTTATTTCAATCATTAAACTGTTCTTATTTCAACCCATGGGTTTTAACTTTTTCTGATTGTCTTCCCTATCTCACTGTGGTGGGGAGAGTGAGTGAGAATCTGTGAGGGAGTTAGTTGCTGTCTGGGGTTAAACCATGACAAAGAATTAAAGAAAAAAATGGTTTTAAATAATTTAAATTTGAAAATGAGATTCCAAAATCAGGAAGGAGGGGATTGATGGGTTGAAAGCACACTGATCCCATCACCCAGAGTTCAGTAAACAGAAATGAACCCATGTCATCTGTATATTCTGAAAAAAGGGAAAGTATAGGACAATGGGATCAGTTTTTCTAGGAATGATAGATTACAAGTAACAATCTGCTTTGTGCTGCACTATTTGGCATATTCATAAATGGTCTGAAAAGAGAGGAGTAGTCAGGTCACAAAGCCTGATAAGGCTATCAGATTATTTAGGTTAATAAAGGTAAAACAACCTTGGTTATCTGCAGAAAAGTTTATGGAAGTGACCAAGCAATAAAATGGCAATAGAGTTCAGTGTAGATAAATGCAAAGTGCTGCACAAGAGGAAAGGGGCCCTTACTTTAGGTATGAAATGGCACGATCTGATCTGGTCATTACATCTCAGGAAAGAGAGTCCTGGAGTTAAAAAAATGGCCTCATGGGAACATCTGCCCAGTGATCACCAGATGAAAAGAAATTTAAAAATACAAGTAAGTGTTAAGAAATCAGCTGAGAACAAAGCATATCATATCTTTTTGCTGCCACAAAAATCCATATTTTGCTTGCATCTTCTGTATAGGTAAAGAATCATAGAAATATTGGTTGAGAGGGACCTCTGCAGGTCACCCGGCCCAACCTTTCCCTTGAAGCAGGACTACTGCCAGCACTAGATCAGATCAGCTGTGGCTTTGTTTATCTGAGTGTTGGAAACTACCAGGGATGGTGATTCCACAACCTGCCTGGGTAATTTGTTCCAGTGTTGCATGTTCCTTCTGGTGAGGAAATTTTTCCCCATGACCAGTTTGAACCTCCCTAGATGGAGTTGTAGCTCAACACAGCTGCCCAATGCAAGTAGCTGTTGCTCCTTGTGTTCTGTTTGCCACTGCCAAGAAGTGTTTGGCTGCATCTTCCTTCAAAAGCTTTTCTGGTCCCTGAACTTCAGCAATAGGATGGAAAACAGGAACGTTTTTGATGTAAAGCACAGCCAACTTAAATAGAATTCTTCAGGGTGGGAGATGAGTTACAGAGCACGTGATAGAGAACTAGTGAGCATCAAATGAAGCCAGGTTGAAAAGACACTAAAAGAGGCAAGATTTTGCACAATATATGTTTGACCTGGGGAACTTGTACCAGAGCAAGTGGTAGATGCTACAGATCTGTGTAGGTTAAAGGGAAGATGGGCAAGTGCCTGACAGAGAAATCCAGTGAGAGTTGCTAAGGTCATAGAAACTACATCTGCCTCAGAAAATCTGAGTTTGAAATATTGGTGGCAGTGAAAGTGCTGGAGGGCACTATTGCCTTTAGTAATGCAACATGATATTGGTCTGGCAAAGCCCTTGGTCTCACCCAGTGTAGAAGCTCTTATGTTCAATAAATTGCTTGTAAAACTTAACTACTTCACCTGCATTTCTGTCTTGCCTTGTTAATTACATTGGGAATTCTTCAGCTCATTTTCTCAGGCACATGCATCATTATTATTATATTATTATTATTTTGCCTTTTTTTTAGCTGTGCACACTAAAAACAACAAAACCAGAACTAGAAATAAAATTTATATTTTGAAGAAATAAGCCTCAGTCTTCAAAATGAAACTGCAGGCTGCAGTTTGCTGGCCAAAGCCTTATTCCCAACCTGCTTACATAATTGGTTCCACTAAATTTTGGAAGTTAAGACTTTTAAAGGAAGGATATGCCTATGATTGAAACAACGAGGCAGCACTCTGGAGATCTCGCTCTGCTCTCCAGCAATGCCACAAATTTCCTTCTGGTTTTGGCAAATCAATGGGCCTTCATTTAGCATGAAATGAGTTTTCAGCAGATGAGCTCGATGGAAGTGCTCGGGTTAAGCACTCGCAGAACTGCTCAGTGAGGGTACTTTTCACCTTGTGCGTCCGTGTGGCAGTGAAAATCTTTGGTGAGGACCCTGTTGTAGTGCCAGGGAGTGATCCAAGGAGGAGACACCACCACACAAAACTTTCTGCCTTGGGAGGGGAGACCACCGGGACACCGAGGGAAAGGCGGAACGCAAAGAGGAACAAACAGTGATGAGGAAAGGAGAAAGGTGCTTCTCACCTGGCCTCTGGGGCCCAGAAGAGCGAGGATGGTCCGGAGGAGGGGGGCAGGGAGCGTCCCTGAGGAGCGAGGCGCTCCAGAGGAGCGGGGCTGGCAGACAGAGGCGAGGGCAGGGAGGAGCGGGCGAGCCGCGGGCCGTGGGAACNTCGCATCCGAAGAGACACCGGGATCTGCCTCCGCTCCCCTCGGCCCTCCCCCTCGCGCCCTCCCGGCTTCCTCCCTCTCGCCTTCTTTTTTTTTTTTTTTCCTTTCT
>VZRX01007046.1:0-22795 GCA_013398075.1 Notiomystis cincta
CCGCCCTTGCGCTCACCTGTGGTGTAGCGGCCTCAGGGCCCGCCCGCGAGAGGCGGCCGGGGGCGCGCCCGCCCCCCGGGAGCGGCCAGGCCGCGGCCGCAGCATCGCTCCCTTTGCGTGTGTGCCCCGCCGGCTCCTCGCTGCCTCCTGCCCCGCGGTCCCAGCCACCAGCTTGGCTTAGCCCATTCCCGTGCACCTTCTCCACACAACAGCAAAGTCATGGCCCTCGAGTGCGGGCTGTCTCATCACTGCTGTCGTAGCCGTGGGTTAATGCTGCAGTCGGCAAGTGCGTGTCCTTGTCGCACCCGATCAAGAGAAATTTACATGGGCAGAACAGTTTCCCGAAACTGCCAGCCCCTTTTTTTGTACAGCCTAATATTGCTGCCTTGTGCTAAAAGGCCTTTGACACTGGCAAATAAAAGCTGTTAAATTTGGTTTTTTCAGCTGATATACCAAATAACCTGTAGCTAAACACAGTTCTTATCATCACATTTGTCTGGATCTGTTATTGGTTTTGCACTTGCTTTTTATTGCTCTTGCTCATCTTTATATCTTTTCACATGAAGTGTGTTTCTTACCCCTGCTGGCTGTTGGGGTAAAATATTTGGAGAGTTCTTCCTTTTTTAAGTAAAGGTTTGGTGAACCAGGTGTGAGCTGCTCATTCCCCGAACCAAATCTAGCAAACTTTCTTATTTGCTAAGTCACAAAACCATGCTGAATCAGGAGTTAAAAGCAAGTTTGAAAATGCTTTCAGCTTTCCTAAGCTACCCAATGGTTCTGCAGTTTGGCTCTTCCACCATCTGTAGTGTTCAGTGCAGTAGGCCCTCTCAGACTGGCCATGCAAAATCTAGGAGGAAGGTGGTAATGGCCTCATTTTTTACACATTGGCTTAAATACTTAGAGTGTTTTCTCAGAATGGAGAAGGCTCGGGGTCAGCTCTTCCATACAAGAAAGAACTGGGCCCACTCTTCATACCTGCTCAATATATACTTTGATTGTGGGTTTACACAAGCCCCATCTATTCAGTTATTACAGGAGCATAAATAGTTTCAGTATTTTTGTTGGGAGAATGAGCATGACCTATCACCTGATGATTAAATAAGTTAATAAAAAATGGCTGCTTTGAAGGGTATGCAGAGGGCTTACTCAGGCAACCCAGTGTTTTTCTTCTGATGTGATGAATGTAATGAATGGCATTTGTCACATTTTCTGTGATTCTGGAATAGATTGTTTTGAAGTTTGTGTGAATTATCATGGCAAAAAGGTGTCAGAAAGATTTGAGTGCTGTTGTACTGAACTCTCAGCTGCTTAGTCATTTAGTGGAGTCTGCTCTTCTCATCATTGCACCATGTATAAAGAATGATGTTGGTGTCTGATGCATATGGGTTTTTGCCAATATGTGAAGCAGGAATCTGCCTGCACTGAAGAGTAGAAAATGCTAAGGATGAGGGTGTGTTTTGATTTCCTCTCTTTACTAGAACTTTCTGCATTTCATATGTTTTCATTCTGCATCTTCTTAATATTTGGTTTCAAAAATTTTAAGAAATGGTCTGTGGCCAATTAATTTCTTTATTCCTACTCTCTCTTCATTATCTCTGCTTAATTATATGCTGCTGAACTGTTTTGTACTTGCTGAAGAAAATAGAAGGGGAAGCTGAAAACTCAAGTGAGCAGTTAAGCATGGCTGCCTTTACTTTTTGTAGTTCTTAGTGTTAAAAACCAGACACAAGTGTCTTTTGCTGAAAGAGACAAAAAAGAGGCATCAGCATCTCTGATATGTACCACATTTGAATGAAGCAACTTCCTGTGGTCCAAAGTACTGAAGCAGTTGCTCACCAGAAGCTTCAGCTTGCCAGAAGCTCCTGTGTTGTGGTGTTGTTAAAAGGATGGTTTTTCCCACAGTGAGAACTTTTGGTCTGTGCTGCTTTGGGAATACAAGCTAGTCAAATGCAAGTCTCAGTGTTTTCAGTGCTTTGTTCCCTACAAGGGCCTTGCTTAGCTGATAGCAGCTTTAATAACTAAGGTCAAGAAAGTGTGATCATTTGGGAAATATGTGGTTTCTGTGAAGTAACTAACTTACTGCACTGGAAGCCTGCTATATGGTGGTGGTGGTGTTTTGTTTTATCTTTTTTATGTTTGTTTTATCTTCACCTAGCCATCCACTGCTGAGGGAAGCCATGGAACATTCATAGGACTTTTTTCCTTTTTCTTTTTTTCTATTACATAACTTTTTCATCCCCTGGAAGGAAGATGAACTAAACTTATCTTATGTTAGATCATTACCTTTTGTTTACTTCCCAAATAACCACAAGATAAAGATGTTTTTGTAGGTTTATACTGTAGATATCATTGCTGATAATTATTATCTGCAGTGGACTTCAGCCTCAAAGCTTAACTCAAAAGAAGTTCTCTCAAATCCTTATTGTGACTGGAATGTGATATTGAGTCTGTCTTAAAGATTGCAGGTTTAATTTTTTTCATGTACATTCTAAATTGAGCCTCTTTTGTTCTTACATACAGATGAAACTCTCATCATTTTGCATCTTGATTAGTGAAGCATTCTTTTATTTCTCTGTTGTGGCAAATGCCATCGTGTCACCTAGCTGGAGGATTCTAGGAGAGTTAAAAATAATTACTCATTCATCATTTTGATCACAGAACTTTCCTTTTTAACTCTTTTTGTTGGCCATAGAATAAGCAGTGAGTCTCTTCTTTCCAAGCCTATCCTCATCCCACCGCTCAGTTTGGTCAGTTTCAAAGCCTAATGTTTGTAGTAGAGCTCCTTGCCATGTGTTTCTGTTTGCAGATAAAGGAACTTCTGTGCTGCTCTTCATGCTTGGAACAGTTTCCCTATGGAGATGTGCAACATCTCCTTATTCACCCTCCAACTCTGATGGCAGCATTACACAATTGTAGTGAGCATAGCACAGAGAAAATAAGATTTTGTGCTGAGATCTTTTGCTGTTCATTATTCTGTAGGAGTGAATTTAATGAGACCAGGATCTATGATTAGTGCTAGAAGGTGCTGTACTAATGCTGCCATTAGTAACTCAATCCATGTCTAGGCTGATGAGAAATAAGAGCATTGAAAAAGAAAAGTTAAATTTCCCAAATAACAGTGAGTGTGCATTATTTCCTACCTCATATTTATTTACTAAGCATTATACATCAGACTAAAAAGCACAGTGCACTTTTGGACTGAGGTTTGGTTCTTATTTGAAGGATATTATGAAAGCAATGCTTAATTCTCTTAAAGACATGTTAATAAACTGTTAACCCCTTCTGTATATGGTAATCCAGATATCACTGATGTTCTCCAGTGCTGGAGTAGGTAAAGAAATTTGTAACTGTTGTCCAAGGGATTAAAAAATTAAACCACAGCAGTTTTCTAAGCTGTAGGATACTTCACATCCTCTTTGGCTGGTGATGGCATACTTCCTTTTTTCTATATGCTAAGCAATATGTATCTACACCTTCCATTCAGAGTATATTTAATATCACTGAGAAGCATAGTCTTTAGTCTTAATTACTTACATGTAAATGAGAAATACTGTGTAATTAATAGTAATTATAGCTCTGATACAAAGTAACTTCTGTAGATTACCTTCCATTTTTGTTACCTTATTTTTCCTTATAGATGGAATTGACATTTTCTTTAAGTTTGTGAAAACTTGACTTCTGTTGCTGTGGGTGATGTATTTGGTTTGTATTCCAAAAATATCCATAGAGAGGCTGGTTGCTTTGAGCCAAGCATTATTTCTGGACATCTTGACCAGGAAAGCCACATTAGAAACACATTTTTTGGGATCTGGACTCACAGCCTTACTGTGATAATAGGGTCAATGCAAGCTGACTGCAGTTTAGGACAGCAGCTTAGAAACTCAAGTCCATGAGCTATTTTGATCACTAAGAGCTCTGGATGTAAAGGGGATGCCTAGGACAACCAAAGTGTTTGGTTTTAAGTCCAAGTATGAAAACACATTTCCTGTGGTATGTTTGGCTTTTCAATGTTTATTAAATGCTCTACACCACTAAACTTCACAACAGCATCATTCTTAAGACAGGTTAATCTAAAGGGTACTTTTTCCCAGATTGCAGATGGTAGGGAGAAGTGCTGTGAAGAGAATTTTTAAGTAGTTTATATAAAGGCACCTGGGAGAGCTTGAAAGGCACTGGTGAAACAAAATGTTTTGGTTTAGTCTCTCTCTGCTTTTACGTCCAAGTGGTCTGTTTCCTTTGATGTAGTGTTTATGTAACTTACATATCTCCCATAGTATTTTTTTTCTGTTGGCATACTGTGATATCTTTGTTCAGGTTAACTTGTGTTCTGAACAAAGTCATGCACTTGGTGTTTCTTGGGGTGTTAATCAGTGTCCTAGAAAGTCTGAGAACTTGCTGGAAACATTACTTGTAGCCAATTGTGTCAAATGTAATCTATGATACAGAAAGTAGTGTCGTGAAATCCAGGGTAATTTATTAATTCATATCTTGGCAGGAGAATGTGTCCCTTGCTGATATTTTGTCACTGCGGGATAGCTGTCTTACTGAGCAAGATATTTGGGCAATTTGCCTGGAGTGTTGCCATTCTTTGAAGAGCATTGCCCATTCTGCAATCTTCCAGACACTCTGCATCACTCCTGACACTTTGGCTTTTAACACCAATGGCAATGTATGCTTCATGGAACAGCTCAGTGGTAAGTATTTGTGTTTCCAGGCCGTTTGTTTTGGAACTGTGGAAGCTCATAGTGGGAAACTGCAGTAAAACATTGCATTCTATTTTTAAGATTTACAATTAAAATAAAGATAAAACAAAACTTTTTTTGGGAAGGGGATGTGTATATGTGCATGTGAAACTACATGTTCAATTTTGTAATAGATGAACAAAGGCTGTTCTGAATTTGCTTAGAAAATTCCTCCTTGTTATTTTAAGACTTATCCAGGTGATAAGTCTTCTTTATATCCATTTTAAACATACAGATTATGTACCTCTATGCACAGATCTCTACCTTTGTAAAGCATGTCCTTCATCTCTTACAGATCTTCTAATTCCATAGGTATGTTCTGTTTCTAGAGAAGTCTGATATTCAGAGGATTTTGGTGATTTTGGTCATTAAAAATGGAGCAATTCTGCAGCATATTTGCTATTAAAAAGGAAAGTTCTATTAAATAATGGCCTTTTTTTTTCCTTTTAATTCTCTATTGAATAACAAATTATTCTCTTTTAACTCATGATTTTCAGACATGGCAAGTATTGGGACTGACTGAGAAATTAATTTTAATAGGTTAAAAACCAGTATGTAGTAGCATGGAATATGTTCAGGTATCATAGAAGATGAAGTGGGAGGTGCTTAACTCTAAAAAAACTTCTTGTTTCAGCTTAGACAAAAAAGCAGGTTATGGTTGCTGTTCCTTTCTCATGTGATGCATCTCAAGATGATGGGTCTTAAGCTTCTTAATGATTTTACAGAAGAAGAGGAAAAAAAACCAAACATCTTTTACTCCATGGTACTTCTAAAATTATGTCTCCTCATACCTAGGAGAACCATTCTAGTCTATATACACACTAGTCAAGTCTTTGTTGTGATTTCTTTAACCTAATTTATTTTTAAATCTCTGTCAGGATAAGTGTTTATTCTTTTAATCAGAAGCTAGATTACAGTATTCAGAAAAAATACTAGAATAAAAATGAGGTAAGGTAACATTGCAACAAATGAAGATTTGTTGCCTTCAGAATTAAAGATGGTATTTCATATAAATGGAACATCATAAAATATAATTAATAAAGATGAAAATATATCATCATAATTGTTTCAATATCTGTTTTTTATTAAATTCCTCAAATAGATGTGAGACAACTTTTAGTTCCATATTAATAGAGTAATGTGGAATCAATTTCCTCTATTTTAAGGAGCTTGTCATATCTCGAAATTAAAAAAAGAAAAAGAAGCTGGCCCTGTATAAGCCAAGGGTGTATGAAAGACTTGTTGAAGAGCATAAATCTAGTGGATGAAAAATGTCCCTCAACTAAGATCTTTGCTTGTAGCTGGGAAAGAAAAAAATCAATTTCTTCTTAAATGTTTTAGTCTAATTGAATAGCTGGCAAACAATTGATCCAGGAATGCTGTACTCAAGTACTTAAAATGTGGGACAACAAATTCTTGTGCAAAGCAAATGTACAAAGATTGGAGTCATGTTAGTCTCTAAGGAAAAGACTTTTCATTATCTTTAAAGAAAGGTGTGTTTTCCATAGGAATGCAAAAAAGTTGGGCCTATATTCTACTTGTCTCACACACACTCCGCTGTGGTTTTGGCTCTTCCTCTGGTATCTTGTTACTGTTTGGTTAAAATATAGGTTGTTACTTAGGCACTTGAGGAGGCTGTCCTTTCTGCTTCCCTGCAGTTGTTGCCTATGGATTTATTCTTCTAGAAGAAAATTATAACCTCTGGATTTGCTTGCCAGTGAGAGAAAATGAACAGCCTGTCATCTCTGCTTTAGCAGCAAGTTCTGCTTCCTGCAGGTTCTGTGGTGCTGAAGTGACAAACATTCAATAGGATGTTCTGCCGAGGGGTCTGGTACCTTCTTGTCTCTTCAGATCACACATTCCCAGTGTAAACATTACATTAATAGAATACAGTGAGCTGTACCAATGATAAATTAAATACTTGTACAGCCTTTAAAGTGTTTTATGGCAGGAAAGGGAAGAGATGGGAGGAGATCAAAAGGAGCAGTAGTCTTCAGGTGGGGGAAAGGGGAGAACAAAACATCTGTCCATTAGTTCCCTTCCCTTTCTGCCTCCTCCACCTACCCCAAAATCAGGAAAAACTGTGGTGGTGGATAAGGAATGCAAAAGTAGTTGCATACCCCTCTTTTTCAGTGGGAAAAGTACATTTGGGAATATCGTAAGGAGCTGTAAATCAGTTACTGGCATCTGGCTATCAGCCATGCCACATAGCTGCAATGTATGAATATGTAAAAAAAGTCCTCTACCATGTAACTGGGTTTACTGTCTTCACTATAAAATCTCTGCATTTCACTTCTGAAGTACTGGCACAGAAATTCTATTAAAGCTAAAGTTATGATGATTATGCTGTGCCTCTGAACATACTATTTTTTTCTTCTTGTTGAGAAGGGAAACACACTTTTTGTGTGTAAATCATCTCAATCATCCTGGCTTCCCAGAAGTATAGATTAAGTAAGTTGGATATGTATATGGATAGTAGGCTTTTTAGTTGTGCTCTTGTTTAATTCTTTGGCATTCTTTACTGGGTTCATGTGATGTAAGTGCAGTGTGATACTGGGTTCCTGCTTGGATGCAGAAGCAGCATCAGTCACTCCTAAGATTTTCTTTTCTTCTTTGCACCTTCTCACTCAGACTTGGTTGCTGCAGTAGCTCAGTTCTCTGCTCAGCAGCGTATGTGTGGGGAATTTACTTCCTCTACTCTTTTATCATAAGTAAAACAAACTAAGCACAAAGGTCAGAGTTCTAAGCTGGCCTGTAGATGAAGAGGCAATTAGCTATTCAGACTGGCTTTGCTGCTTGAACCCTTATCACCCAGGTCTCTAGTGGAAAATAGTGAATGGAAGTGTCCAATTAATCAAATCAAACCTCTAAGCCACAGCTGAGCCACACCAGCTTAGGTGATAACTGGGTGCAAACATAAGTGCCTGAAGGCAAGAAGTGGTTAGAAATGTTAAATGTATTTCTTTATGGGTGTTTAATCTGTTTTGTTTCTTAGTAGGAAAGTTATGGTACCTTCTTGCAGAAAATTTGAAAATAGCACTTTATTTTACTTCCAGCACTAGAAACATGGATAACAAGTTCTTAGTAAATTGGTTGGAGTGAACCAAAATACTGCTATACGAAGTTGCTTGTGTATTAGACAGGAGTGTATAATTAAATTTGTATCAAGTTGGTTCGCTTTTTTTTTAAACAAGACTACTAATTTCTAATCTAGCATGTTTCCTTTTGTTTTTAAAGATGATCCAGAAGGTGCCTTTGTTCCACCAGAATTTGATATCACCGGTAACACTTTTGAGGCAAGTTCATAAATTTATCTGTAAAAATGGAGGGGGAGGTTAATAGTTTTAGTACCTCTGGCAATACCAGATGCTCAGCATTCTCAGTGTATAATTTTAGAACTTCTAAAGATCGTGAGTAGTAAATGGTGCTGTTTAGATATGTTTTGTGAAAACAAAAAGTAAACTTAAAATGCCATATTAATTTTCTGCATAAACATTTGCTCACTCACTGTTAAAATGTGAGAATCTGTTTTGGCTGAATAATGTGTTGTAATAAACCACAGCTGGCCTATATTATGTTCAGTGGTACCCTTCACTGGTTACATGGCCTTGTTTGGGGACTAGTCATGAACATTTATGGCTAAATATAAAATTTGTTTGCTATCTTCTTCAATAAAATAATTCAGGGAAGGGTAATCAGCAATTTTATCTTTGATTTAATGAAGAAACAGATTATTATCTGTTGCTTTGCAATGCACAAATGCTCTACATTGTTAAATTAAATTAGATATAAATTGTTTATACTAATTCATTAGCCTCCCAAGTCAACCATCTCATTGCATGCTACAGGAGTACTTGCTTGCTTAATACCCTTTTTCTTAATCTTTTTTTTTTCTAGCATATATTCTTAGATAAATCTATTTCTTTATAGTTCAATACAAATATCTTTTGCTTTCCATAGTTATAGCCTTCATAGTCATGTTTACAGTTCTCTGTGTTTCTTGAAGGGGGGGTGGGGATGAGGAGGAGGAGAAGGGAACCTTGGACATCTGTAGTACCACATGTTAAATGAGAATGATGAGGCAGGAAGGGTGGTAGAACAGAATATGAAATAGTGCAGTCTTTGAAGGTTAGAGAGGCAACATTTCAGTTGTTGCTATGCTTTATTAATGTATCTACATAGGCCAGCACAGCTCTAGTGATTTCCTGCTCTCCTCTTCAATTTCATGATGATTTGTGGGGAGTCTTTCTTAGTGGACAGGGATTGTTAGGAGGTTGCCTGTAAACTTAGCAGCTGTAGAAGCCTTTATATTCAGATATGGTTGAGGAAAACAAGACCCAAAGGTGACTATTTTTTGTTTCTTTCTTTTTGTTGTGCTTCTGAAGCTGGACTTAAGATTTTACATAAATATGTTCTTCACCCCTTAACAAGCTTCCATGACTTGACACAGAAACACTTACAAGACTTGTGGAATTATTTACTCCTTTGGCCAACTGATTTCCCCAGACCTTTTTCCTTGTCTCAAAGTTGCTGAACTTGTCTGCATAAAGTAGATAAATAAGCTGAAAGAAATTAAAAGACCAAGGAGGTGGAACAAGGTGAAATAGGAATTTGGGAGGACTGAGGTTATACTAAGTGACCTGAAATTTAGTTCCATCTGATAGACAAGGCCATTGTATTCCTTTTGGATAAAACTCATCTGCATACAGATTTGTTGTTTAACTGTTTTCTTTCAGGAGTATGTACAAGCCTTTTAAGCCCCAATGAATCCCAATACCAAGCACAGCACAAACAACTAAACAGTCAGTGAAAGCTGTTTGAGTCAGGAGTGGCTCTGAACATTGGCCCTTTTACTCCTTTTGCAAAGGTTGCTGAAGGTACATGAAGGTACACATTTGTGTGGAAGGAAGTCAACATGCTCTGCTTTGTCTCTGGTGTAGTGGGGTAAGGGCTGAGTGCTCTGATTTCTGTATGTTGCTGCTGTTTCTTTATCTAGCAAGTTGGGAAGCCTTCCAAAGCAGGGAGAGCAGTGTTACAACACTGTCCTGTTGCCTCAGCTGTTTTTCACTGACCATTCTAGAGCAATACACAAGACTGAAAAGCAGGGGCTTTCCCCTGCATTAAGGCAGAAATGTGTTGTTTTACTCGGGGATTTGTATGCATTTGGTCAGACATCTATGGGATTCAGACTATCTGTGGAACTTTCAAAGCTTTACCTCTTACCATGTGTAGAGTTTGGTTGAATTTTTAAGTGCTTTAGTATCAGACCAACTTCTGCCAAGGATTCCATGCTGATCTCTGCTTGTTTTTACTTTTGCAGTTTCCAAGACCTGCAGCAGGTTAATGCTTATGTATTTGTTTCAAGGGTTTTATAATATTGTAATCTTTCCAAGCTGGCCATTTCCTTCTTGGTGTTAATATTTTTAAGTTCTCCTTTCCAAAAGTATTGATACTTTTGTCTATCCCTTCACCCCTACTATAACCTTCTGCTATGCAATAGCAGAATGTACTGCTTTATATACATCTCCTGGCCTGTTGTGCTTTCTCAGTATCATGAGGTTCTTTAATGACAGTAAGCTGTCCTTTCTACAGGAGTGTCAAGTCTCTTGTATTACTGCTTGCTCCTTCCTTCATGATGACCTGACTTGGTTCTTCTTTGTTGGAGTGTTTTTGCAGCTGCTTGGTCTGCTTTGTTTAGAACAATGGCAAGTAATGTTTGTATTGAAACTGTCTGATTTCAATATAAAGAGAAAAAATTAGTTTTGGAACTACTAATTATGTTCAGGGTGCTCTTTGATAGCTGTTACTGCAGTGTCAAAGCTCAGCTGATTTAAAATAGTTATGTCAGCCAGAGGTTTTACTTGATTTGAGTGTGACCTATTTTGTGGCTTCTAAATGGAAGCACACAATGAGGTTTGTATGGCTACTGAATGACTTCTTCCTCTTTAAACTCTTTTTTAAAAAATCTTTCAATTAAAGCTACAGTTATTTCAACAAGAGATGTTTTGTTTCCTGCTTGGTGAATTACTGATCCAGACCTATAATGGTATTGTGACTCCAGCCTAATTAGTTGCTAAACTTAGCTGGCACTCATAAGCACACAAGTGTAATAGACACAGGAAACAAATTGAAATGCACTACTGTCCTGGTGTCTGAAACAGCACCATTACAGATGTCAGTTTCTAGTTGGAATTTCAGATAGCAAGAGATCCAAAGCTTTGTTCAAATGACAATGCACAAGACTGAAAAGTAACTGATTTATTGGTTGGTTTTAGACTTGTGCCTTCTTTCCTGACCTGCTATCCATTTGTAGAGTAGGAATAATAGCACCAACTTCAGTTACTGTTTAGAGTTGGACAGTGAAAACTAGCCCTTCAGTGTTAGGTGTAAAATAGACTTTTTAGAGAGAAACATGGTTAAGAAGTAATTAGCTATAAAAGGGGCTTGTGGTACTGACAGTGAAGTGCAGCTAAAATTTCCATGGTGACTTTCGTGCTGCCACAGTTCCATCCTGTGGACTTGGAGGAAGGCTTGCAGTTTCTGAGCATCTGAAGACACCTTGAAGCCATTGTGTTGCTAAGTGGTTGGAGTGGCATTGAATAGGCCAGTTCTGGTATGTCCTCCTCTTCCAAGTGTTTGCATGGTTGAAGTACAAGGGCAGAAAGGCAGCCAAGCAGGTACTGCTGGGCTCTAGGACAGCACTGAACTAAACAGAATCTCCTGGCTATCTGTTCGTGTTCATTTTTTTCCTCTATGCTATCTCCTTACTGACTTCCATTACCATTGTGCTCTAGTAAATGTATTGTTAAGCATTGGTGCTGAATAAGAGAGAGAGAATTGGAGTTACACTTCAGAGTTATGACCCATACTGTAACTCCCAAGAAAAGGTGAATTTCTATACAGTACATTTATTATCATTTGCACTTCTTTTCTTAATGCAGATGCAGGCATGTGATATAACTGTGCTCAGTAAGTTTTCAGATGACTGAAGCCATCACTTGCCTTTATGGATGGAAAGATCTTTTTGCTTTTCCTCTAAGCTGGAAGTTGTGCCTGAATTTGCCATCGCAAATATTGACCACGTTTTTGTTCTCACTGAATCTTGAGCTAGAAGTCAGTTAGAAACATCTGGAGTATAAAGACTACCATCTAATTTTATAATTTTCTACTCATCATACTGTAGAGAACACCAAAGAATGTGAATTTTTCTGTTCTTGAAAGACAGGAAGAGACTGAGATGCAAAAATACATATTTGAGGCTTCTTTTAAAATTTGCCCTGATTTTTCCTTCTAAATAGGAGTAACTTTAGCCTTTTTCCTAATGAAAATGTTCCTACTTCATTTTCTTGCTCTGAGCAGTACAGTGTTAGACTTGTGAAATTTGACCAATTGGAGGCTCAACACGAATAGTTAAATATTGTTGAGTTCATTAATAGCCTTACTTCTATCACTACAATACCAGATTGCCTCAGGTTAAAAACACTGGCTTTCTCAAACCAGTTTCAAATAGCTATTTGTCTGCATCACAAAACTGCCATTGAGTCTCACACAGAGGTTCATTGATGTAGAACACCACATTTCTAAGATATGAGCTTTCAGTGAGATGAAGGACTGATGTCCACCATGTGTGAGCTTGCATTTATAATCTTTTAATAATGTGGCTATTCAGTTTTACTTGTTCTAGTGAGCCTTTGTAATAGAAATCAGTGAATTTTCACTCTTGTCTTTTTTTTATCTAAAGGAGATTGGATAATACTTCTGTTAATGACTTATTTCATTATTTAGAGGTGATAAGATGCAGTAGTTCAGAAGCCTCAGTGTGCAGCAGGATTAAAACCTTCAGAAATTAAAGAACTGAAAAAGTGATACAGAGTTAAATGCCACCTTGAAGAGAAGGAGGAAATATGTGTTAGAGAAGGAGAAGAAAGTCAAGTTTGCATTGCCTCTTTTTCTCATCTAGAACTTGTTCTTGCTATTATCTATCAGGAGAGGAGTGGGGTGTGCTGATCTCACCTGTGAGAGAATCACAACTGGAAAAGGCCAAATGCTGCCGCTGTCTTTGTTAGAATGGGCTGTAGTTGATTTATATTATATATAAAAAAAGGTCCAAGTGTTTCAGCAACCTTAAAAATAAACAAATGTACATGAAGTGGTAGAACAGCTGCAAATAGAGAAGATACAAAACAAAATGTTACTATGTTGTTTTTGAATACTGAATTTTTAAGATTCACATAACTTACTCGTATGAAATGTGACAAGGCAGTTGGAGTGATAAATACAATATACATACAAAATATTTTATGTACCTATAAATGCATGGGTTGAAGTGTCCAAAGAAACAGGATAGATAAAGAAAGAAAGGTTCAGGGTATGTGTGTGTATGTATATCTACATCAGGCCCACTGAAGAAAACAGCAGACAGTTTCATGCTGCAGTGTTCCTCAATAGCCGATCATTACTAACCTAGTGCTCATGTCTCAGCTGTTGGTCCTTCTTTAAATGTGAAAGCCTTCATCTTTCTCCCAAATCCAAACAGCAGGCAGTATAAAGGAAGTCTTGTCTTTGTGACTTTCTGAGTCTTTTAGAGCAGTAGCTTTGAATGCTGTGAGATGATCCCTATTGTTCTATTCTTTCTTTAGCTCTCAGTGCAGGATGAAAAAAGAAAACTTTCATATGTTCTCCTAGAGGGGTTTTTGGTTTTGTGTTTATCTGATGGGGGAAGCAAGTCTTTTGAAACACCTAGTGCCTTTTTTCTTCAGTTGTTTCCCTCAGTTTCATGTAGCCTCCCCTTGAGACTAATTCTATCTAACAGCAGCAAGGCTTGTCATCAGCAAATGGTAACTTATCTCCTCCTGTAGTCTAAACCATTCGATCTTCTGAGCATTATTTAAAGCTGTCTTTTCCTTCAGTGACAAAAATAAATTACTTTCATTTGGTTGCCTCTGCCTCTACTGTGCTATATAAGAGAAAATAGAATCTTCCTGTTCTTGCTTTTACATCACCGTCCCAGTTGAGGTTCCTTTCAGGAACTTAGGACTGAGCAAACACCCTTTAGTTGCTTTACACAAAGTTAACAAAAGGAAGAATGAGGCTAGTGGGATCCTTTTTTACATCAGTCTTTTTTTATTTTGTTTAGTTTTTTTCTTTTAATGCTTAGACTGTCTTAAAGTTTATAATTTGGTTACCTCAAAAACCTACAGCTTAATTCTTAGTCCTGAAGTTGAGGTTGTAAAGTTGTCATATTGGTCTTTGCTAGCAAACTTCTTGAGCATATTGCCAGTATTCCTACAGTTTTGCCTCTAAATCTGAAACAGCTTTTCAGACTGACTTATTTTTATTGGAAATAGTCTGTCTCCTGGGCAGAAAAATGTCTTTTGAAGAAAAATGACTGTACAGGTAACCTGGTCAATAAAAATATGTAGAATTTTAGGTTTCTTCCTTATTTGGCTATAAGTTTCCTGTAAGAAAGCATTATCAAATTTAAGATATATAATTTTCTTCCCTAAGATTTGTGAAGATTATTCCCTGATGTACAAAAGAATTTTTTAATGATCTTATTTAAGAATTTCTGTTTTGTGAGGAATAGATTGGGAATGAAGAGAGGACTTTGTGTTTTGTCTTAAAACAGGGGTTTCTTGTAGTTGAAATTTACTTTTTTTGAAGCCTGAAGGACTGTGTTGAATACATTTGTGAATAGTCTCCATCATGGACAAAAAATTATGGAAAAGAGAAGAAGGTGTTTTCTCCTGTTGAATGTGCACTGTGTCATAAATCTCTGAGCTTCTTAATGCTAAAGATGCACAAATGTTTTGGATCAGCTGTTTGTCTCCAGCCTGTTCCATGTAAACTCTTCTGATTAGTACTGATACTTACTCAGCTGTGGATGAAGTTGTCTTCTTTAGTCCTCGTATCATTATCTGTCAGTTCTGGTGCTGCCTATTCAAACTCATTTCTTTGATGGATCTGTCATCATAGTGGTTTTACTTGCAGAACTTAATTTTCTCTGGTCCTTTCCACTTCCTTCCATCATTTACTCCTTAGACTGATAAGCAATGCTATTGAAATGTAAGCCTGAACCCTTAAAGGCAACGTGGAATTATTCCTTATCATTACTTTTTATCAAAAGATTCCTCTTTCATTAATATTATGTCTGTTTTGTGTGGATATTCAGGTCACTAAAAGATCCATGATCATTGCTACACTGAATCTGTATAGTTTATACTCTGTGATACAATGGCAATTAATTTTTGCCATTTGCACAAACGGAAAATGGAGTTGTTTCACCAGTGTATGAGAACATTCATAAATACCAGTGTTTCTGAAAGGTTCAGGAAATGATTGACTTAGAAGTAGATAGTGGATGCCTTGCTAATCTCCATATGAAATTTTAAGACTAGTGTAGTTTCCACTGTGGATTACAGTTGTAGAGTATTAGGTTGTTGAGATTTAGTCAACAGAGCCTTCAGGATTGTGACAAAATGGTTGTCACTCACAAGTCACTCTCCTTAGTTAGAGCATTTCAGGAAACCTTAGAAGAATAACTGAGAGCATGCTTTTGAAGCTGAGGATAGTGTCTCCTGGGAAATGTGTTGAGTGTGACTTAAGTTTTCTTAGATAAGTTTGCAACACATTTTGAATTAATCTTTTTGTATATACATAGTCCAGGATTCTGGAACCTTTCAGCCCTTTCACCAAGTTTAAAAATAAAACCAAACAAACAAACAACAAAAACAAACAAACGGGAAAAAAAAAAAAAAACAGACCAAAAAAAATCAAAACCACAAGCCAACAAACAAACCAAAGCAAAAAAAGCCGCACAAACCAACCAAAAACCCCAAACAAACTTCTCCTTTCTCTCAGCTGTAATATACTTCTGTGCTTGAGTGGAGAAGGAGCAAGGTTTACTTCTGCAGAAAACATTCCTTTGTAAAACAATCAAACTAAAAAAATAACCAGTCTGAAATCAGCCTCCACCTTTCCCTGCCAAATGTTTACATTCCCTACATATACAGTGAAAGCTACCAATTCATTGGCTGTTTCTGTCACCTCCAGTTGTTCTGCATTGGTGGTCTGAATGTTGTCAAGAGATACTATGCAGAGAGGTAGATACAGAAGTGTCTGGACAGCTTTTTACATCTTGCAGTTCATCTTATATATGATCCTTATAGGAAAAAAGATAGAAATCTACATAGATTATTATGTTAAGGAAGAGTTAACTGGTTATTGTACAGTAATAAATATTTTACTTGTCAGAGTCTGGATGTCATTGATTCATGTCATGGTAAAAGAACTGGGATGCTATTCTAGTGTATTGGCCCATAGTGTTCTTAACTGGAAGTGCTGCAATTCAGTTTTTTTACCTCCAAAATGTGTAATAAGTATTCCTCAATACAGAATGGTGTGAATCCATTACTCAGAGTGACAGACCTTACCAGTAGGCAGTCTCTTAGGTTTAAGAGTGAAAGAATTTAGGTTTTATAAATAAAGAACTTCAGTAACTATGAATAACATTGTATTTGCTTTAAAATGAAAAAAATTCGTACACAGTTGAGAGAAGACAGAGCCAGTCTGCTCAATGTGCATATAACTGCTTCTCAGGCTTCCTTGTTTCTATGCCTACAGGGAATAAGTTGTGTTACCTTAATTAAGTGATAAATTAATTACCTATGGCAAGTAACTTAAAAGTAAGGATGTTAATGGCTGATAAATCATAAGGAGAGCTGTGACAAATGAAACTCTGTTTCAAAGGGAGTTTTTAAAAAATACCATTGTTCTATAAGCTTTAAAGATACATGTGACTAACTTTTGCTATCTAAACCTCTGAGGTCTTCAGCTTTTCTTTTTTGCAGTGTTCTTCCTTACCTATCATAATTATACTTCTTCAGTCATTCAGGAGAGAAGTCAATTGGTGTGCTACTCATCTGTGCTGGGATGCCTGATCTTCATGATTAAGGGAGCCTAAAAGTGAGATGGAAGTGTAAGAACCTGTTCTTAATTTGTGTCTTCACTCTGCAAGTACACAAGTAATTTCCTGCAAATAGGATGGTTTAAATTTGCTCAAGATTCTGTGTATGCTCATATTCATAGGACTTCCAAGAGGGAAATGAATCTTTACCAAGGTAACTGTCAGTGGCTTAAGATACATCTCAGTCTTTAGTACAGTAGTTATGGTAACAACAGCTTTTTGAAACTGTATTAGGGTCCATTTGAAAAAACTTAATTTTTTTTTCTTCATTTCTGGGTATAGCTCTGAATTGACAGTATTTCTTTTCAAAGTGATTACTATTACAAATGCTGGCAAATTACTCCATGGACAACAATCAACAGTCATATGGAAAGCCAAAATCTGTTGCTGTTAAAATAATACTTGCAGGTAGCACAGACTGGTTTAAGTGTATCTTATGATTTAGTTTTTTTACAAAACAATATGTATCTCCTGTCAAAGAAGACCTGAAAAGAAACCCCTGAGGTTAGTCAAAAAGTATGCAAAAAAACTTACAAAAGAATGAAAACCTGATACTTTTTCGAATCTCTTAAAATATAGGCATGCAAGTCTGCAGTGTTTGCATATGAATAAATTACAAACGAGATTTTCAAAGAAAGCCATAACCAAAAAGCTATGTAATTTTTTGAACATGTTTTAATCTTGTAGGACCTTCAGTAGCTTCATACATTGCAACTCTTCTTTATGGATAATTATCAAAAATTTGGCTCCATTAAGAGTGTCAGAATAGACTAGTGACGAACCTGACAAAATTAGCAGTAACATAAATTTCCAGGACCAGATGGTGAAACATCATTCATAAAAGAAACAATTACTTCAAATAATACTCTTTAGCCTGGAAGACAATGCCCTGAGGGAGAAGCTCTGCTAGAAATCTGTGAGGTGTGCTGTGGGAGCAGCCATGGAGTGAGCATCAGCTCTCAGAAGTGAAGTGGGTGGCAACAATGAGATGTACATTGGTGGATTCAAACAAAATATTGCTTTTTTATGCTGTTAGATGTGGAAATTCTTGCTGCAAAATATAGATGCAAGAAGGTTGCATGTGGATAAAACTTAGAGAAATTCATGGAAATAAAACAGTTGGCATGAACTGTTACCGACTAGCAGCCTGCAATGTAAAACTGAGATTAGATTGGTGTCTTATGTAGTGTTTCTCAGTTCAAACTGGATGATACAAATAGAGGTCACCAGAAACCAGAACCAGTAAATGTAGGGACTAGGTAACAAAGCCCTGTTTGTGTCTTGTGATATAAAGTGATGACCTGATGTTTGCCTAACAACATAAATAAGCTTGAAAGTTTTCACTTAGTTTCATTAGGTTAGTTGAAAGACAATTTGAGAGTTAAAATACCTGCAAACTTTGGCTGTGAGAAAATCTGACCTGTAGATGCATTTTGGTCCTCATTTTTTTCAGAAGTCTTCTGAGGAACAAGTTTTTCGAGACAAAGCTAAGTGTACTTAGAAGAGACAAAGTGCACGTACAGCTTTGGTAGAAAGTGGACTTCCAGCCTTTGCTACCACTTCAAGTGAGACTGTATATTTTGTGAATAATCTACAGTGGCTGAGCATTTCTAGCACACTCTGCAGACTAATTATATACGCATCCAGAGTGCCAAATGACCATAAAGCTAATATTTAATACAGCACCTTCCAGTAATTACAATTATGCAGAAAGGCATTTAGTCCCTTCGTAATGAAGAAAGTATTGAAAATAATGGACCTACTTCCCTTTCATTTTTTCGCTGAGGAATATTACTGACTTTCTTTTGCATAAGAATAGTGCATTTTAGAGTGACTACACAGAAAAATGACATAGGTAAATATTAAATGTTGTCTCCCAGTGGTAATTTTCTCAAGCATTACCTTGAATTTCTTCATAAAACTTTGAGGTTTTATAATCACACTGAAGCTTTCATTTCTGGAAGCCTTAAAAGCTTTGAATTGTGAAAGGGTGGAAGTGTCTACATCTGTGCAATTTCAATTAAAAAAAGAAAAATACACAAAGTAAAATAAGGGTCAGATATGAATGTCAAAACCAGGAATTGTTTTACACAATTTCTGTAGCTTGTCATTTAGCCAGACATATTTTTCAGGAAGTATTAGTTGTATTATGGTCTGTCTTTTTCTGTTCTTTAGAAGACCTACAGTTCTGAACTCAGTGAAATCTCAATACAAAATATAAATGGTCATTATTCGTAATTGCTACATGCTTGTGCAGTCGCTGTTCAAAAGCTCTTTTGTCAGCTTTTTCCTGTAGTGTTTTTCTGCAAATGTGAGTTCCTGGAGAAGTTTAGTTCTTTAGCCCCGTCAAGCAGTAATACAACAACACCTCTGTCACGCTCTCTGTGTAGACTTGGAGCTTTTACTTCCTCTCCCAATCTTTTGATTGGCAGATTTTAAAACTTGAGGAGATCATTACTCTTCTCTGATTTCACTTCCTGTGGTGTTAAATGGTTATAAAATGGCATGCAGCAAGGCAAGTAACTCTTGATTAGAACTTGCAGAAGCCTTTAGGAATGTATTTCAATCATGATATAAAATTATAACATGATGGCAGAAGCTTTCCTCTCCCTTGGTAAGTGCTTCCAGTACTTAGCCCGATCATTTAAAAAAAATGTAGTATATTCACCTTTTGAATTACCTTTTTGGGATTTTTTTGGTCTTGTTATGCTTTTGTATTGTATGCCCTAGTATTAAAAGTTATTTTGATTTGAAGCTACTTGTGTGATTATGACTTCAAATTTTTCTCTGAAACACACGAGTTCCCTTGTTCCATCATGTTGCTGAATGAAGGACTTTTATTACCTCAAATTACACTTATTACTCTCTTCAGACATCTTTTTTTTTTTGTGTTGCCATTGGGATTCTTGAAGGGCACATGATTTCCATGATGGCCTTCCCAGTAATGCATACCATAATGGTTATATTTGCTGACTTTGGGCTAAGGGTGTATGTACTTTCTAGGACCAAATCTGGAGAGCTGATTTCCTATTGTGACTTCCTCCCTTTCCTCCCTTCCTTTTTGAAGCTGACACTGTGCTGCAGTCATGCATGCAGTTGGCATGGTCTATATATTTTTGTAACAAGTGACATTTTGTCTCTAACTCCTGAGCCTCCTTAGGAATTTTGAAGAGATAGCTTTGAGTTTGTTTGGTTTTTCTTTTGGATTTCTCTGGAAAATGCATGCTATTTATCAGCTATTAAATTATTATCCTGTAATGAAAATGCTTACCATTCAAACAGCTTTTCTTACCTACTTTTAAAACAAGTGGGCATGAGGGATTTTTTGGGGAGGGTATTTTGCTGGGTTTTTGGTTTTGTTTCTTTTTGTGGTGTTGGTTTTGTTTGGTTGGGTTGGGGTTTTTTTTTTTCAGAAATTAAGGCAAAAAGACCTCTTAATTATTTAATAAAATTCCTAACAGCCAATTCAGTACAAATTCTGGCTGGCCTGAAGCAAAGTTGTTTGCCACCCTTTCCTATTTATTACTCTCCATAGAGCAGACTGAAAAATCTTTAGCTTGCATGTGAGATCGTTTTCATTGAGAGCAGTCACTTCTAGTAAGCATTAGATATTTTATACTTAACAATTTGCTTTACTTATTGCATATACCCATCTTGCTCTCGTTTCCCAGGAAGTGAAATTTTCTTCCTAAGCCCAGCTGTGCAGTTAAGTAGAAGGATTTTGGTGCATTAACTTGGGGAACGCCCCACCTAGTGGATGATCACAAACTCATTTTCTCATTGCTTCAGTTCAGACAGACATAAGGTTACATTCGATTGCCTTAAATATTACCTGTGTTTCATTACCCAGGAAAGAAAGCTTCAAGTTGAAAAAGATGTCCAATTCCCAATAAATGGTTTAACAAAGAAATTAGTTACAAGCTATGGTACTTAAAATGGCCATCTTCAAAACTGGCTTTCCTGCCTGTCAGAGGAAAGGAAATGCCTTAATAGAGCAACTGTTTGTGTTGGGAAAATGATCTTTCTTCTGTCTGAGACTGGCCTTTCTCTTGTACAAAAAATGATGCACTGAACTTCATTAAAACAGGACAGTAAAATGGAGTTGAAACCTGTCTACTTGTGCTTTTAAAAGCAGACTAGGGCATGTGAGTTATACCCCATTGTGAACAGAAGTTATTAACTGGAAAAAGTGGAATGACATAATGTGTTGCTCTGCCCTTCTTGTTCCTGTGTCCTGTAATGTTCACATCTAGCCTTGTGTGGATGAGGAAAATTTGTCAAAAGCAAATTCTTTTGTTCCCTTAAAGTTAAGCTCATCTTTCTGTACTGCTTTTCGAGCTGGTATTCAACTTGTATATAATGAAATTATATTCAAATAGACTTTCTTATTCTCCTGTATTATAAGAAATAGTGAATTCTTATGCATTTTTTTTATTCCTTTTTTTCCGCTTTCTTTCTTTGTTTTCTTTTTTCCTTTTTTTTCCCCCTTTTTTTCCCAAGAAGTAAAATACTCCTAAAATTAAGAGGTAGCTATGTTGTGTGGGAAATCTACTGCATTAGCACTTGATACTAAAAAGTTGCTGGTTCACCTCTGTTTTTATTGGAACTCATCACGAGGTTGTGGGCTTTAAGAGAAGCAGAGGCGGAAAACATGAAGTATTTTTAAAAATTCCTAAGTGTCTTCAGTGACAAGTGGTATTATGCTGTATTTTTTCTGCTTGTTTTCTTTATGCTTGATAGTACTCATAAAGTATTGCTGTATTATAAATGTTTTTTTTCAAATTAATACATTGTTTCCCTGCTAAGAGGAATGTAACTTCAATCTTCCAGCATGCTTCTAATTTAAACAATACTTACACAAACACAAGATTCTGAGTTTTATATTTAATTGTAGCCTGATGTAATACTTGTAATACTGGTTATTGATAAGGGGGGGAAAAAAAGAGTTCTAGCTGAACCTCACAAGATTTTCTTTTTGTTTGCAGCAAGTATATCCCCCAAAGCAAGTCTGAGGCTGGTTTTGTTCCTCATGTTTAAATTAAAGCACCTTTCCAGTAAACTGTTACCTTAAAATTGAAAATAGTGTAAGCTTGTGTGATCTTGAAGCTTTGGTGGCAAGAGAGAGAGAATTGGTAACATATTTACTGTCTTTTTTTAAACTTCTTGTAGGCACACATCTATTCTTTGGGTGCAACACTGAAAGCAGCAATAGAATATATTGTAGAACCTGAGACAGAATCAGAGTTTGGGCAAGATCTGCACACTCTACTGGAACAAATGCAAGAAGAGAATCCTGAAAATAGGCCAGATATTGAGGTAAAACAGCCCTATATAATTTTTTGTTTTAAAAAAAGTGATACTAATATTTCTGTATGTGTTGATTAATCTCTGTTTATCTTGTTAATCTCTGTAATTCTCAAGATGGTCCTGGTATGCAGTAAGCTCAGGTTCTGCAGGAAAGATCAGGTGTTCCTTGTCTGCAGAAATTCATTCTTCCCACTCTAATGGAGATCCAATCTGAAAAGTAGATGGAGATGTTAGACAGTGCTTGGATTTTTAAGAAGGTTGGATGAATACACTGGTGGATCTAAATTTTCATATTAACTGTTTCCTCACATTTAATATTTGGTTTGCAGTGAGAGAGACTGTCATTAGAAATTAAAGCACAGGCATTATGCTGTGAAATTTTTATGATAATTGGATTGCATTTAAGAAGGGGATATAGGAACTCTGCCCCAGGAAACCTCTGTTCCTTGGCATGTTCAAAGCATTAATACTAACTAGTTTTTTCTGTAAATACATAAAGGCTTCAATATCTTTATTGGATTTTCTATTTTATTCCATTTAGCCTCTAATTTTACCTTTAGTTATTAGAAATACAGGATTTTTCAAGCTGATGTTTTCCAAAGAATTTACATTCTAAATGTTGGTTACTTAATAGAGTTATTTGACATTTATATGCAAAAGTTTAATGTTTTTGCAGACTATGAATGAGAATGTAACCAGAGAATAACAGTTGTGCAATGTGACTTTTCTTGGATTTGGTTCTTCTACTTCAGAATAGTGCTATCTACTTTTTTTTTTTTTT
>VZRX01007046.1:23022-66550 GCA_013398075.1 Notiomystis cincta
GTGTGTTGTTTTTTTTTTTTTTTGGGGGGGGGGGGGAAGGGTGCTGGTGTTTGATTTTTCTGAGCTGATAGTGTATAGTGCTGCCACAGAAGAATTAACAGATTCATTTTTATAAAGCAAAAATATTGGCTCCCTGATTGAGGACTGGCCAGTCAGGAGACCGTACCTAATACAGAGCCTGCTTGGTCAGCTGCTCTATTTCTATTCATTTACTTTTGAGTTGTCAGAGGAGATATTGAATAGCACTCTCTCATTTCCAAGTGATCTGTAGGCCCTGAAAGCTGTTGCTGACTATTTAAATCATCCCAAAAATAATTGGTCTTGTGTAATATATGAGGGTCAGTTTGCGGTTTCTCTTCCTTTTCCACTGGACACTTTCTTGGGTGAACAGAGTTGTGGGAGCTATTTGGAGGGAAAAGCCATAGATTTTCTGGGCATTTTGGTGGACTTCAGCACAGCTGGATACCTGTCTCCCTTTTGCCTGACCTTCTTCAATTCCAGATGTGAACAAACAGTGCCAATTTCTTCTTTCCATGCACAACAGCAGTGGAGCAGTTGAGTGGGTTAATGGGGAAGTGAGAGCATCTCCTAAGAGCTGTATGAGGTCTCATCAGTGTTTATCTAGGAATAGTTACTGAGAAAACAGTGGGATGTATTTGGAAAGGCAGCTCTCTTCTACATCCTACCCAAAGGGACATGTTTTTAAATGTGCAAATATGTGTAGTTAATTGTGTGTGAGACCAGTGCTAATGCCATCAAATGGTGCTTAGGCTGCAGGCTAGAGATATGAAGTGCTGTTACTTCTTGTGATCTGGTAATCATGGCTTTCTCTAACTGGGAGTATTGCTTTTTAGATATTTGTATTCTGCACTTTTTAAAAGATTCGGGGTTTAATTTTAATGTAATTTCAGTAATAAAAACATTCATCATCCTGCCTGTGTCACTGAATTCAAGCGAAGCACGGGCTGTTTAAAAAAGTAATTAACACCCCAGCTTTTTGCATTTTCACTATGTTATTTGTAAAGGATAGCATTTAAGATAATTTTTATCAGTTGTTCTTGGTGTTCTAACTGTAGGCTAAAACTTGAATTGTATTAAATGACTTCATAATAGCCCATGGTAAAAACAAGAAATTAATTCAACCACATAATAGAGACACGCAGTATAAAGAATTGTAGAAGAAAGACCTCCAATGTAGCATCATATAAATTCAAATGTACTGTGGGAGTTATCATAATTCATGTTAGTTAAAATTCACAAATCTGTTCATTATTAAATAAGTATTTAACATTAATTTTCTCTAGAGCATTTTGTCATTATGTGAAGAAAAAATGAAGATTGCTTCATCAAGTAATATTTGTCGAAGCTTGTCTGCTGTTGGAAGAAGAGTTCTTTCAATTGAATCATTTGGTGCTTCTCAAGGTAAACTTAAAATGTATTTAGTCTAAAACTTTAGATTGCCTGACATATCTAATGAGTTTTAAAAGACTATGTTTGTGTACTCTCCTGTTATAGGTTCCTTTCTAGATTACAACAAATCATTATTAAGTATTTGTAGGTAGGTGGGGAAATGGGGACATGCAACAGTTAATTAACATAATATGTTTAAAGTGATTTGTTCAGAAATAGAGAATTTGTGTAACATACTAAAGATACATGACAGCAACAGCAGAAAAAGCAATATAAAGATTTACTAGGAGAGATTAGAAGGTTTAAATACACATTTAATATAAGCATCTGTTTTTGTATCTAGATGTCTGTGATAACATGTGGAAGGGAAGAATGTATCAGAGAAGTTTGGGATCTAAATTATATTCAAATGAGAAAAACAACATAGCAGGTGATTCGTCTGCAGTGGAAGAGGTGACGACTGCCTGTCATAACAACTCTTCTGTAGTTACCATGGTGACTGGCAGAGAAAGTGATTTAAAGGAAATGCAAATTGATCTGGATAATGAGAAAACTCAACATTCTCAACTTGCAACTCAAACTGAAAAGAGCAAAGAAGAGGACAAACATGCAGTGTATACTGACAATTTTGCTAGTGTTGCTTTGGATATAAAATCATGTGTTATTGACCTGGAGAGAGATGGCCTTTTTCAGAAAGGTTCTTTGAGAAAAATGAAAACCTTGCCAAAGCTACCACTCGAACTTGCAGATACAAATAACTTTTTTACTTCTGTAACCAACAGTGGACCAACAGATAGGAAAAATCACTTCCTAACACAAGAGTCACTACCTGTAGACAATAATAATGAGGTTGCTTTTTCAAAGGGAAATCTTAATTCGTTTGCTGTCAGTAGTCCACCAGAAATAGAATCAAAGAATCACCAAGTTGATGATCATCATTTAGAAGCACCATGTGTATGCACACAGGTGTCTGGCTTGAATCTAGAAGAACATATGTCACTTATCAATGGTAAAAAGATAGGTTTTTCTTCATCTGATCACAAAGAAGACTGTTCTGGTGCTACCTCTGAAGTGCTAAAACCAACTGATTTGTTAAAAGGCCCAAATCAGTCAATTGCTGGAGCAAAAATGCTAGACAACTACATGGTTTTGGAAGAGTGTTCTGAAACTTTTCAAGGGTCAAATGAAAATTATGTGCCACATTTTAACAAGATGGATTCAGTGTTAACAACAAAACCCACTGGGAACAGATATGGATCAAACCTAATTAGGCCGCCAGAATTAAGCAACGGTGTGATGAGTGCAAACAATAATGAAGATAATCTTTGTGGAGGCAGAGGTTCAGAAATCAAAAGTAATGAGCAGGTAGTAAAAATAAAGTCTTCATTATATAGTTGCTGTAGTCACTTATGTGGAGATGAGATGACTTAAATACTGTGTTATTTCTTCCCCCCTTTTCCCCTTTAACATCCCAGAAAATGGAATTTTGCTAGTCTGCACACTTTAAGAGTTAATATTGGAAACATGGTGATCCTTTTTTCCTCTTAAATTAAAAAGTAAAGTGCTACAGTGAAATTTATGCTGTTGCAAAACCAACTTCCATTTTAATTTTTTTTTTTTACAAATGGAGTCTACTCGCTAGTGTGTTTGAGCAGCATTCCTTAATAGCTGATTACATTTTTAAGAGAACATGACCAAAGCATACATATATTTTTAACTATTTATATTACTGTCCGTGCATAAATTTCACTACCTTGCAGTGAGCCTCCCAGGTGCTTATGAAAATTGCAGAATTCCTGACTGTAAACCTGACCTCATTGAAATCAATGGCAATATCCCATCAGCTTCAGGAGGATAGAGTCCGTATTTTTTTTAATCTTACATGTACATTTAAGTTTTTGGAAATTGTACATATGCTATATTTGTTCTGTGTTCTTAAATTGCCGTCTGTTTGTTATGTATGTTTGGCTATAGAATTTAAATATGTGCACAATATGATGGATATGTTGTCTCATGCATTAAGTCTTTATAAATAGCCAAATAAGAGAGAGAATCTGCCAGAATTTGTTGATAGATAAATGTAGTATGGTCTCTTCTCTGCTCAAATTACATATCTCAGGGTGGACAAGTTTGGTCTCTGACTAGATGGTTTTCTCTTGAGCCACACTTAGAGGTGTAAACAATCCCTGTGGTAGGAGAGCTGCTGGCTAAAACTTCAGGGTGGTTTATCCATCTCCAGCTTTGTTGTGGCAGGATACAAATGAGCAGCACAAACCTCACACGTTTTGTTGCCAGAAATTATTCTTAGGTGAAAAGTTGTGGTTTTTTCCTTGTTTGTCTACTGGCAAGTCAGCCTTGTTCTCCTTGCATACCAGCCCATCTTCCAGCCATCCCTTGCAGTGGCACTTAAGGTTACATTCAGTCTCTGTCTGTCCCTCTTTTCACCTTGCCAAACACCTCCGCTGGAGCACTCACCGAGAATTATCAGGTGTGTAAAGAGCCTTTGGTTCATCATAGCTCAAACACTAGTGCAAACTGAAGAATCTGTTCCTTTTTCCCTTTCCTGTCTCTTCTCCCTCAAGAGGTGTGCTTATTAAATTCATAGTTCAGGATGATAGTAAATATGGATAAGTACCACGTGGCATGGTTTTGCCTTCCGAGGGAGTTATTCATTGTATGCATATTGAATCCTTTATTTAGTTTTTAAACTCTGCAAGTGCATTCTTCAGACTCTGAGAAATGATCCATTTATTGTACACACATCATTTTTTTTCCTATTTCTGCCATCACTTATGAACATAAGTTGAGTGTAGTGATAGGGGTTCTTTTTTAAGGAGGAAAAAAACGTTGAAATAAGACATATATTCTGTCCTTACCGGATTACCAGGACAAAAGTTTAAGTCTGGGTGCATGAAGGTAGTTTCAAGAAAATAGTCTTCCCCAGAATTATAGTTTTCCAAAATTCCTCCATGAAATTAAAAGCTGTAACAAATCTCATTTGCTTTTTGTGCAGCAGCACTTGAGACTGACACACAGAAAAGTAAACCAAAACACATTTTCAGGTTATTCTGCCGTTCTTCTTATGTCTTCTTTTTCTTCAGATATTTCATCATCAATTTAAATAAAGTGTTCTTTCAGCCTGAACAGAATTTTATTCTTGCAAACAAGTAGGCTCTTATTAACAGTGAGGTTATCCTGTTCCCACTGAACTCACAGGACAATCACTGTGAATTAAAAAAGGTAACTCTTATTCCAGGTACCCTAGTAAGCAGTGTTGTAATACATAGCATCTGAAATGAAGACAGCGGGGTGAGGATTCTTTGTTATATCAGAGGTTTATAGCTGTCTTTTCAATAGAAGAAATGTTTGATAGACTCATGTTCTATATTCTTTTTTAGTAAATGATTCCAGCAAATGTTCAGGTTCTGCCACATACAAATGTGCTATTTAGAAAAATTTTGTTGGTCTTAAAAAAACCCAAACATAATAAAATCTTCTTCGATTATTTAACTACTTTAGGGGGAAAAAAACCCTTTAAATACATTAACAACACCTAGACTTCTGAAATGGCTTCCTCAAATGCTGAATTTCTAAGCCTCGTAATCCCTTGTTGTCTGAAGGAAGGTCATTCACAATTAGTAGTCATTGAACTGTATAGCAGACTTTATTACAAGTCTTCTTAGAGAAATGGAGTTGGGTTAATGTTTTCAGCTTCATTTTTCATTTTGGAAAAGAGATTTTATTCCTCAGGCTTCCAAAATATAGCAGTTTTTGCCTCTGCGTTACCTCCTGACAACTGAAAAAAATAAAGCCATACTGTGCTATTCCTTACAGTACAGCTCCTCTCTCAAGTTCCCATTGGCCAGAATTTTACCAAATATCTTTTTTTTTTTTTTTTAAGAAAACCTGAGTCCGAGTTTATTCATTTACTGCAAAAGCACAAGTGTGAAGCCCCAACTAATGTGATTTCTGTCTTGTGAGGTAAATTGAAAACACCTCAGAAGATTTGCAGTGCTGCTCTTTCCCAAGTTCTCTATAACAGATCAGCATGATTGCAGCAAATAGAGCTTTTAGAATGGTATCTCTAGCATTCCTTGCAATATTTCATGTTGTTTGGAGAAGGTGCAATACCAGCCCCATCCGGTTGAAGATCAGCCTTGTCTACTCTGGAGAACAGACAGTTTTTCTTGCCTGTCAGTACTTCTCCAGTGGACAATATTTTTCTAATACTCCAACACTGCTTCTTATTGTTGTGTGCTTTACTGCTAGTAAGCATTACTAAAAATACTTGCTTGCTTTTGTCTGGCTACTGCAATGTATCTTGTGAGGGTTTTCCTAGTAATTTTTATAGTTTTGCATGCCATAAATAAATATTTTTCACTTGAAGTTTGAGTGGGGATCTTTTATTTCTCTAACCAGTTTCATTCCAATCAGGTGTGTCTCATCTCTAATCCTTTTAAGTGTTTCCTCTGTGATTTAAATGCTATGGCCTTTACTTGGGAAGGGTTAATGGGAACCTGGCATATGCAAGTTTGTTTTCTGTTGGTCATTCATACCCTGTCAAGCATGAGGGAAGTGAAAAGCCATGTAGCTAGAGGCTGACAATTTAACACTGGGGAAATAACACTTGAAGGAAAGAAAAGTTGTCAATTCCCAGAATAATGCTTGCTAAGAAAAGAAGGATGATGATCTTGCTTTGGCTATTTAAAACATGTCAGCATTATGTTCATAAAATAGACTATGTTTGCATAGTTGGAATGCTTTACTAAATTTGGGGTTTACTCTTCTGGTACCAACAATTAAGTAGAAGATCTGTTAAATGATCTTTGCAGCACTGCAAAACACCCATCACTTTTCCAACAAGTAAGGTTTAAAATGCAATCTTTGTGCATAAACCAAAATGGCACCAGGATGTAGCTATAGGCAGTAATGGCTCGTTTGGCTTTTTTATCTTTTCTGACAAAATTTCTATGCTGTGAAAACATTTTCTTACTTTAAAGAATAGGTAATATAATTTCTGTTATGAAAAGATCTGGTTTAGAGCATGAAAAAAAATTGGAAAGAGACATTAGATTATAATTTTGTTTCCTCTTTGGTGCAGTTTCACTGGTGATAATATATTAATAAATGTTTAATAGCAATATTAAAATAATTTTAATGGTGTAAATGAAGTGGACTTATAAATGCTGAAGAGTTGTCTTGAGTTTGTTTTGCTAAAATATGTGAGTAGATAGATAAGAAACAATGCATGCTACAGATGGTTTGACTAAAAGCATTTAATCATATATTTTCCAGTACTTCAGATTTTTTTTCTTGGTGGTTGAGTGGGGGTTTTTATTTTTAAGTTTTAGGAAATAATAATAGCCATGAATCAGAGACTTGTATGTTAAAAACCAAAATGCCAAACCTCAGACATGCCTAAATAAGCAGCTTTACACTTAAGTGTTTACTAAACCAAGGTTCAGTGGAGTTAGAATGTGCATTGTGTTAAAATACCTCAGAGACGAGGTACCAGGAGCATTGTATTAAATACCTTTGTTTAAGGATTGAGGCTTACATAAAAATTGCCTCATAACCATAGGTTGAGAAGTGTATTCTTTTTCCTTTGAAAACTGTTTGAACCAGACTGCATGCATTTTTCAGCACAAATGCAAATGTGTGATGAAACATGTCTTGTCATGTTTCCTGTGTTTCCGATGACTACATGGGGTAACTTCTGTAAGGTGTTAGAAGCACAAGTCCCCAGCAGGTCGGGGAAAGCTGAAGCCTCAGTTTTCATCTGAAGTCTTCCACATTTCTCTTTCTGGTGTAGGAACATGAGAATTTTGAATAATTAGGACACTAGAAGAATGACTTTCTCAGGTATTTCTTTCAGGAATAAAATTAATTTTTGATATGATCAAGGTGAGGAGAGATGTGAATTATAGTAAGAGACAATAGCAGTGCAGGTAGTTATTAGTCTGACAGAAGACCAACTAGAACACAAATACCAGCTAACAGTTATTATATTTGAACTTTCTTATTTCTTTAGAATGATTGCCAGTGAGCATATACATTTAAATAAAGTTCAGACCACATCCTTTTTTTTCCTGACTCACTTTGATTTGGCTGTCCTGTAGATGGCAGTGATTCTTATTTCTGCTGAGTCTTGCTTTCCCTATATACTTTTTTCTCCCCAAACAGAGTTTTTCTCTTCATCTTCTATTTTCTAATCTATCATTGACACTTCCTCCTTATCATAAACTTTTGCTGCTGCTCTTAGGATTTGTTCCTACTCTCCTGCCACACCTAAATTTCTTTTTGTCATTTTCTTACTCTGAAGAGCTTGGATATCCTGGAGGTGATGAGAAATACCTTGCAGCTTTCTGCTCTACAACAAACTTCAGTCTCCAGTTTACTGAGATATTCTTCTCTCCCTAGATAGCCATACATCACATTCTCCTGAAGTGAAAGGTGATTTGTATATACAGTAAAGGAAGTCCATCTTTCTTCGCTGCAGCTTTTAGAGCCTCTAGAGATAGAAACTTCAAGAGGAGGCATTCTCTTACAGAGAAACAGGGGGCACTAGTGTGCACTTATTAGAAGAAAATTCCCATATCCCAAAACCTTCTTAATGTTTTAGTCAGACTGAAATTTCTCTTACGATTTCTCTTCACTCATGTCAGCTGGGCAGGGTGAATTTGAAGATTTGACTGCTCCTTTCTTTGTAAAGTGTCTATGAGCAAAGACACTTGAGGCACGTGAGCACCACACCCCACCTCTGGAGGGGGAAACAGTGCTGCTCAGGGGTAGTAATCCTTCAACAGTATGAAGCTCTATCCTATGTGCTTTCTAGACCAATTCCTTCTTTTGACTCTCTGTCCTTTTTCTTCCTGCTGTGTGATTGATGGCTTTTTATGAGACGGTTCAAGAGCTTACTTCTCTAGATATAGTAAAAGAACGCATGGATGAAAGAATGTTGCACTCCGGGGTGCTGGTGATAGCAAAATTGGAGAATGAAACTGAATCTTACCACCTGGCTTCAAATCTGTCTATGCTGAAGTTACTAATTTTTGCAGCGTGCCAGAATGTAGGATAGAAGAATAAAAGCACCGAGTTCATTTTTATATCTTGGAGATAGGCAGAATACGAAACATTTTCAGTAAATCAAAAGGTTTGTTTCCTGACATACTTTGTAAAAAAAAATGTAGTTTATTATCAAAGAATATTTAAACAATATGAGCCCAAAGTATTCTGTTCTTTGAGAAGGTCTTCTGGTTAAAATTATTAACAAAGTTTCAGTTACAGAAATTAAAGCCGTTCTTTTCTCCATGGATTGCACTGGAGCTATTTCTGTTTGTTGAGCTTTATGAAATTCAGTGCAGTAGTCTGCTCATTATATATTTCATGATAAAAGCCAAAGAGCATCTCAGTAAAGGGATGAAAAATTGACTTGAGTAAATGACAGTACAGAGGCTGATTTGTCAAAGTTAATGATGTACTGCCATTGTGTGTGGGAGAAGACCCTTTGTCTATGTAGATTTTACAAATACTGATTGGGATATAAAGGTGTCTGTAAAAGCAACAAAACAGTTCAGAGGGGGTTTTGTTTGTCTCCTGTGCTTCAGTTTTGTGTTTGGGGGTTTTTGGGTTGGTTTTGTTGGTTTTTTATTTGATTGGCTTTTGTTTATTTGGGTTTTTTTTTGAGGGTGGGTTGTTTGGTTTTTTTCCAGAGTTAATCCTGAATTACTTCTGGTAATTCTTTTCCCTAACATGGCCTGAAGTTGACTCTCTCAGGACTGCATATGCAAGAGAAAATGAGCTGTGCTCTTTTTAAAAAGAGTTCTTTGGGTCTGCTCTAACTCTGAGGTTTCTGCCTACAATGAATTTTTTAGTGTTCCTTTGGTAAACGAACGGAGACCATAAAGTGCCGCTGATGTCAAGAGCCACTACTAGAGATAAACTTTTCCATTAGCATGGTTTGATCAGCAAGGTGTGTGTGCACTACTATAAATCTCAAATTCATAGACCCACACAAACACACACCACCCTCCAAAAGTAAAAAATCACAAAATGTAAAGTGTGTCTCTGAAGTAAGTTTCCATGGAGCAGTATCTTTGTCACATTAAGGTATTATGCCAGGTATCAAAAGTGAAATTGATAGTCAGAAAAACAAATGCTGTTACTACAAATTGAGCAGCCAGTGATTAAGAACAAAACAACGTGCTGGGACTTCAAATAAACCTGTCATTAATTCTGTCAATATTGTTAACATCTTTCACAGAAGAACAAGAGGTGTTGATGAAATCTTTAAGGTAAGACATGTAATGCAACTGTCAGGGTAAATCAGGTTTTAAATGTGGGACTGTTTTGTTGATGGCAATCATTTCAATTTTTTATGCTTTTCAGTCTAGGTGTTGTCCCTATAATTATGTAATTACGTTTCATCATAAAATATGTCTATTACATAATGGACATTCTAAGAGCCTTTCCTTAGTATGGAAAGAAAGGCCTTCCAGACATCTCACTTTTCTTGAAGCAATTAAGAAACAACTGATTCATTTTTAGTTATCTGTCTGTGCCATGCTTTTTTAATAAATAGTATTAATTTGTTACTGGTAAGTTCAATAAATACATTTTCTTGTTACTTTTTAAGTTGATTATGTTTTATATTAGGATTTACTTTTTTATTGCCTTTGTAAATCTTTTTAATTTTTGATAATTTTTATAACTTTCTGCATCCTCACTGTTTTTTTCCAGTGGATCTCTCTAAAACTCCTGTTATCCTGGTATGGTAGGCCTCTGAAAGACTATGAACTCTGGGCATTGTGTCACGAGTGTTTATGTACTCTGCAGACTTGCATAGATTATCCAGGTATAGTCTTAAATATCATAAAATATTTTGCCTAGTTATTTATGTTCACTCTGTTAATGTTTCCTTTATTCTGTTGATGGGAAGGATCTTGACTTTAATTTTTCGTGCAGAAAATACTAGGCAATATATCTGTTTTGACTCAAATTGTGACAAAACTCAGTTGGGAGTTTTCTTCCATATATAGATGAATGTCTTTTTTACTCTTTATTCTGAGTTTTGATGGCTTTTGCAGCAGAAATGAATCTTTGGCTTCAAGCAGCGAAACAAATTTTAGATCTTTTGGGAACAGAGAATCTGTACTGTGACTTTTAAGAAAAACATTTGTGACTTGTATCAAGCAGGAGAAAATAAGTTTTACATGTAAATATAGGTAAACAAAAATCTTCCTCTTTTGCCTGGATTTCTTTGTGACAAATGATTCCTGACGTATTTTCTACAATACAGGGCTTTTTCATTTTAAAGCACCCATGATCTTGTCATGATGTTTCTCCTCCCACATCTCCTAGGCTTAGACAAATTCTCAGAACTTCTGGCAGAGGAAGAGGGAACTGTCATTTGACAAAAATGGAGTATATCATGTGTGACTCAGGACAAGACCCTCCTAGATTTCCATGGACATTCTGAATGATGGTTTAGTTTCTACTAATGATAACCCTGTAGCATTTCTGATAAACAGAGCAGAGTTTTCCACCACTACCACCCTGCCTTTTTCTTGATTTAAAAAAACTTGCTTTTTAGAGTTTGGGCAGGGATGAGTTTGAAGTGAATATGAACAACTGGATAGTAATTTAGGGGAAACTTACTGCATCTTTTTGGATTTCAGCTTCAGTTATTTAATTTTTATGATATAAAATTGCTTAAAAGGAAATAAATAATAAATGAAGATTCTGGGCACTTTGAGAATTGTTACCCATAAAACTAAGTATTTAATATACCTTGCAACATGAGGATTATTTCAGCCTCATAGCACATCCCTAATGTTTCCCAAGGTTTCAGGTAACTGCACATAATGGCTCAGACTCTAATGTAACATGTTTAGCCAGCCCCTGTTACTGCACTCACATGCATCCAAGTGCATGTCTTAAAAATATTAAAAGTTGTCATCTGAACCTTATGGAGCCTGTAGAAGTGAACATAATGATACAAACCACCAAATGGAAGATATCTTACTTAAAAATTCAAATGTATTTCATAAATAAAGCTACCTTGAAGTTGAATGCTTCTGCAAGAGGATTCTCTGATTGTTCTGAGGGGAGTTGTGCATTGTGGAAAGATTGACAGTGGTGTTACTACTTCAGTGCCCACACATACAAACATAAAGTTCTCTCAATGTTCCTTTTGAGTAATACTTACTAAAGGTGAAGCTTATATGTATTTTGAATATATCTTGTTAAAATATCCTTTGTCTTGACAATGGTAGAGTAAGACTGGTAGCTGATCAGTCATAGTTAAATATATGGAGCTGGTTTATTTTTCATTATTCACATAGACAGCCTTTTCCTCCAAATCCTTCCTTGATTACATTTTTTTCATTATCCCAACCAGGAATTATGAGGTTAAGAAAACATATCCCAAAGCTAGCCTCTTCTTCCTGTATTTGTTAATTCAACTCTGCTACAGAATTTGTGTGTAACCTCCACTGGGACTTTACTTAAATCCTCTCCTCTTATCAGAGGATGTTGCTTACATGTTGCTCATGGATGATTCAGGGAGCCCAGGTGAGGATTCTCGGTTGTACTGAGCAAGCTGAGATTTGTGTGACCAGGGCCAGGGGCATCAACTGCTGGCAAAGGCAAGCGAGCATGAAGCTGCCTCTGCAGAAATAACCAGCAAAGGTTCTCATATAGAAAAGCTTTGCTTTTCAAGACATGTACCTCAGGTCCAGTTTAAATATTATTGAAGGTAGTAGACAAGCCTTTATTTATGTTAAGCATAGTGAATAATTTATTTTTAGATGTGTTTTGTACAGGTAACTAAAAAAAGCAAAAGTATTATTGCCTTTTTTTCTTTATTTTTTTTCCTCTTAGACCTCTTTAGATAATTATTTATTAATAAATTAATACTTGGGTTTCTCTTAGACATCTTTAATATTTTATTTTGTAAGTAATACATTTAATGTTTCAATCTCTTATTCAGCTTAAGAATCTATACTTCCAGTACTTTGTTTTTAAAAAGAAAACAGTGCATTTGATGGTAGTCTAGAAGTAGAGGACTACATTACTGGCCAGTTGGCTTAATATATTGAAACACGTTAAGTTAAAGTGTGCTTTGAAGTTAGCAAACAGACACAGTGTTGCCAGGATTTTCAACACCAAATTTATATGACATGATCTCATTCCATTAGTGTTAAGTTCCCGAAGACCTCAGATCATTTTAAATAGTTTTAGAAGTCCATTATTTCTTTTTTAACAGTGGAAAATTTCATGGCCTTGCAAGTACCGACCTAAGTAGCATTTCTTCACTGAGAAAGTGTGATTATAACAATTTGTGAAAAACTGGACTTCATATCCTGCTGCACCTAGAGGCGTTTTGGATCTGGCCACGTGTGTGTCAGCTTTCTCCAGATGATGACCCTCTCTTTTTGTGGGGTTGAAGGAGAAGAGAGACTTAATTCTTAAAATAAATTGACTGTCTTTGATTGGTACCTTGTGAGAAGACTAGAGTTTATCTACCTATTATATTTATTTCTTTTTGTTGTGTTTCTTCTTTGACCTTCCTTTTTAGTGCTGAGTATAAAGAGAATAAAATTCCAGGTTCTTGTCTTGGCTCTGCAGAAATTGCTTTGGGTAATTACACAGCTACTGTCTCTTTATTGGCTTGTGTCTGTTCTAGCATAAATGTTATTTAAAGCATCATTTATCTTAGGGTAATTTCTGACACTGCAAATTCTTTTTAAAATTATTTAATTTTATTAGTGCTAAATAGAGACAAGAACAGATACTTATTACTTCTTGCCCTTTTGTGGGTTTTTTTTGCAGTAGTCTTATGTTTGGACTCTGTGCTGATTGACTGCCATGGAAGGATCCTCTTTGCTGCTCCAAAAGCTGAAGGTAAAATAAGACATTGCATGCTCAGCTTTTATATCTTTGCAGGGGAAGTGGAGAGGAAAGCAAACATCTTACCTTTTGTTTCTGATTTCTTTTCTCATTTAGAATCTTGTGATGTATTTTATTTAGCTCCTGAAATTGAAGAAGAAGATGTGGATACTGAGAAGGTAATGTGGTAGGTTATGTAGGTTGCTTTGTATTTTATCAAAGGACAGTTTTATCCCTCTAGTTGAAGAAGAAAGCTAAATTCTTCTAAGATTGTGTTAATACTTCTCATTTCTTCCAATGTTTCTTGGTTATCTGTGGGGATTTTTTAAATATATTGATCTCTATAAAATCATTTGCTTCCATAATTTTGCCTTCCAGAGTTCTTGGAGTAACTGCCAAAAATCTGTTATTCAATGGTTTTCCATAAGACTTAAATATATTCAGTTTTTTAGCAGTAAGACAGACTTTGAAGTCATGTTTTCATATTCTGAAGGTCACAGTAAGATCTGTATTTTAGACTATCTGGGCAAAAGCCCAAACATTATTCACATTTAGAAGACTGGATAAAAATATCATTATCAGTATGTTTTTACTTTGGGAACATTATGAATTATGTCTTTTTCCAATATAGTTTTCTTAGAGCTTTTTCCTATAGATAAAAGCCATAAGGAGCTTTTAGAACAAAGATAATAAAAATGTCAAATAGCAAGTGAACGTGTCTCCACTGCATCTGCTTTTGAATTGCAAACTGTACCACAGTGATCTTAAAAGTTAGTGGAACAGAATTTACAGTACCTTTCTATTATGTAACAAGAAAAGAGGTTAGCTAATATGTACCTTGTGTCACATGAGTTCTCCCTAATTAGGCATAATAATAATAATGAATCAGAAAATAAAAGTTAATAAAAATCTAATAAAGACATTCAATTTTCTGTAACGCTATCTGTAACTAGAAAATATTTGCATATCTTTCCTAAAATTTCTGTTTCTTAAACTGCTTTGCAGTTTTTTCAAAGGCTTTAGAAGCTTAAACTATCACTGAAATATAATATGGGAGTTTCACCAGACAGTAGGAATTAATAATCATAAAGTCTTCATGTGTTGTTCGTTTTCTTTAGAATATGTGAAGTAATCAGTTTCCTTGTTTTTCTACAACATTATATATAGAATAAGCTGATGAGGTTTTTTGCCTTTTTCCTGATGATTGTATAACTTTCTAGTGTGAACATTCAGTTCACTTTATGGTATAGTAATGAAGACTGTGTAGTGTCAGTCACAATAACAATCAAAAGAACTTTCTTTGAAAGATCTGATGGCTTGGATGGCAAGTTTTTCTCTAATAAATAAATTTAGGGTAATCTTGGAGTTCAGAACCAAAGGGGAAGAAGATTGTTTTAATTTAACTGCTTTCTCCATTTCAGGTGGTTTTGTACCTCTTAAGTAGCTTTTGTTCAATAGTTCAAATGGTACACTATAAACAGATTATTTTGTTTATAGTGAACTTATTTTTTATGTTTTGTTCATTGCTGTTCACTTTGCTCAAAAGAGTGCCAGAAAACATTGTTTTATGGGAACACATTATTTACTACTGTGCTTAGGATTCTGTCCATTGAGCCTTTTTAATATCTTTCAGAGACAATGTAAAGTATGAGGCTTTGAATTTGTTAAAATTGCATTTATAGTACATGCTAACATATGAAAACTAAGCATTAAGTGGACTAAATGGGACTCTGAAAATTGTAATCCTTCAAACAAAACAAGAAAGCTGGTAAAGACCAAGTCCTTTTCAAGGTCCCTCATTGGGGTAACTTCAATTGGTCTAGCTGCAGGTAGCACAATAATTGCTAAAATAAATATGCAGTACCTCATTCTTCTGACAGGTGTAATCTTCCCTAAAAATATGACTTGTGCTGGCTAGTTTGTAATTACTGTGTGCCACTTACTTGCTGAATTATCATGACCTTTTTTAAGTAAATTGCAGCTGGCCAGGTTTTATGGTAGAATGTTGAAGCTTGCAGCAATCTTTTTACATGAGAAAGGAATTATTCAAAATGGTTCTAGAATACTTTTTTCCTGAATAATTTCCCTAGGTAAAGAGTAAGACAATTAATGTCTGTTGCTGCAACAGTAGAAAAATAGCTACTGTAACTGGCCCTGAATGCATAACAACTAGATTTTGAAATGGGCTGGGATTTTCATCAGCATCCTGAAAAGCCAAATGTAATCTGTACTTTAAAAGCACTGGTAATTTTTTTATTTTATTTTTTGGCAGGGAATGGGGGGAATTTTTGGGTAATTTGCTGGAATTGTTTTTGAAGTGGAGGCTTTTCTTAGCCTGTTTAACTGTTTCTTGTCTCTTATGTTATACCAATAGGTCTGTGTTTATGGTGTTGCTGCAGTTCTGTGGATGGCTGCAAAATACAGTGTTCCACCAAGTCACAAACTGGTATTGCCAAGAAAATTAAAAAAACTACTTCTGGATATGGCAAGAAAAAACCCTGAGGAAAGACCTTCTCTAACTGCTGCAATTAAGGTTACTAGATTAGTTGTGTCTAAAGCCTCATTTTAGCGGTCTCAAAATCCAAATAATAACTTCATGCTTGTAATAGACTGATATCTAACTAAATCATAACCAGTCACTTTGGGTTTTGTTTTTATAGTTACCTCCTTAGGGACACAGAGGGGTGTGTTTTTTAATTTATATTGCAATTATCAAGGTACTTGGACTTGGACAAGGTTCATAAGACTTCCTAAACTTAGATTACTTCTAACTGACTATTTATCTTGACTTTGTCCTTGTCCAAGAATACCTCACTTGATTGAAAACTTATTTACCAACTGAAAATTACTATTTTTTTTAGATATGCAATCATTATTTACTTGAACAAGGTATAAACAGCAAAAATATTTTGACGCTGTTGGGTAAACCCATCTTTAAGGTAAGAGTGCCACCTTTCTTTAATTCTATATGTTTTTTCAATTCATTCTGTAAATGTATTCCAGTAAGATTTTGTCCCCTGCAAGTGGAGCTAGATTTTAGTTTTGTTGGTGTGATTTTTTGGTTGGTTGTTTTTGTTTTCAAATGTATTCTCAAGTAGTCTATAAGTATTTCTTTTCCTAGTTCTTGCACTTGGAGTGATTACGCCACAGATGATGATGCTCTGACTCCACAGTCTGTATGAGTGAAGAACAAGTGACTAATTTCATAATCCCTCTTTTTGTTACTACCCCACAGAAGAAACTAATATGTAATTTTTTGGTTCTGTTTGTGTTTCAAATGTGTGTATATAATGCATACAGGATTCAGTCAATCCATAGAAGTGACTACCTTAAGGTTCTGATATGAAACACCAAGTTACCAAGATTTCTGAACAGTTCTGCCAGTCCTTAGACTCCTGTATGTAACTTGTTTAATTGCTCACCTTGGCATGACTAGATTGTTGCTTTGCAATATTCTAGGTGTATATGAGGATTGGGAGTTTTCTTAAGTAATGTGCTGAGCAGAATTTGAAAAAAGAAAATGCTAATAACATCAGTTTGGGCTTCAATGTTTATTGTTAGGCTGTTGAGGAAGAAGTCTTCTCTCAAGATCATGTCGCTTTTGAACTTAAAAGTGAGAAACATGAAATGGACCCTTCAGAGTCAAATCTAGGTAAGTAGTCAGGTTCTCACATGTTTTGTCTGGTTTAGTATTCTCTAGTTCGGTTCTCTACATCAGATTTTCTCAGCCCAATATGCAATTGTTTTTCTATCTAAATTGGTTGTTACTTACTTTGCATTTACATTTTACATATTGATCATCTTTCTGTCTTTTTGCTTTTAGGATTTGTGCCTTTTACCAGTGAAAGCAAACTTGTAGCAGTTAAAGGACCAGTACCATGCCAGATTTCACCAGATAGTGAGAAAGCAACTTTACCTGTTGCATTCACCTCTCCTGCAACTCACTTTAAGCCTATTATTTTGCAACAAGATGCAACTATAACAAAGTTAGTATATCCTAAAGCAGAATAAATTAAACATTAAATGTCATTGTTTAATCTACTTGAATTTTCCTTAAAAAAATCTTTGGTTTTTTTCAGAGAGGTTCACACACCAGTTTCTAAGCAATTCAAGAAAGAGACAAGGAAAGAAAGACATATGGACCACAACAAATCAGGATATATAGAAGACTCTAAAAGCTGTGGTATTGAGGGTACAGGTGTTGTGGAAACTGTGCCTGAAACACCTGAGTGTGATTTACATGTTCCAAGCTGCTCATTCCAGATGTCTTCAGAAGAGCAAAACTCAGGCAATACATTTACTTCTACAGTTCCCTTACCATCACCATCTGGTTCCTCACATATTCTACAAGAAAAGAGCATTTTATCTGAAGATCCCTCCAGCTCCTTTGCTTGTCCTACATCTCCTAATTTTCTTCATATAAATAACATCATTCTCAAACAGGAGTTGGAGAAAAGAGTTCTGACATTTGTACCGGTACATTTGGCTGTATCAGAGCAAATACCAAATAAGCCTCTTCGCTCAAGAATTGCTTATGATTGCTATCCCAGTTTGCCTGTGTTACTTTCAAGTACTATTGCAAGTTATAAAATGAGCATGCAAGCAGAAAATGATGCCTCCCTTTGCAATGTGCAAAGTCCTGAGCCTGCTAATACAGAGAACCAGTTTAACAGAAGGAGCCCAGTTATTCAAACCAGCTGCCAGGAAACAGAGTGTGCTACCAGCATAGACAGTTCTTTCACTGAACAAGAACACACACCATGTACTTCAGTGGATAAAGACAGCTGTAACTTCTTCGATGATAAAATCCTGCCCCATCACAACAGAACAAGTGACACTTTACTACAGGAAGTGATTCATCTTATACAAGAGGAGTTTGCATTTGATGGTTATTTAGAGAATGGAGCTGAAGTTTTTGATATGGGTATGTGCATTTTCTTCTGTATGTTTTTGTCATTGATTTGTAAGAATATTGCTATTAATTTTTTTTCTCTCTCTTCTGTTTGTTTCTGTTCTTTTTATTTTAAACAAGGTAACTTCATTTTAAACTTAAAGGAAATTAAGTTTGGTATGTTCTCTGATAGAATTTGTGAGAAGTTTTGTGACCTCTACTGGGATGAAAAATTACTGGAGAATCTCTATCAGGTAGTAAATGGAGGAAGATCTTCACATTTGTGGTAGGTGTTTTTTAACTTTTACCTTCTTACAGTTGAATTTAATGTTTTTATCCCACTTTGTAGAAGCAGGAAAGAATATGATGTTTCTCTTCAGATATTTGTCCTTGTTTCCTGTAAACTGTTAATTTCACAGTTTGAAGCTTTTCAAAGCTTTCTCCATAGCAAGTATGCTTAATGGTTCAGTCAAAAATATTTTCTACTACACTTGTCTGTAACTCCATCTTAGGACAGCTGAATAATGGAAACCCAATACTGATCAATATTGGTTGCAACCACTGATGGAGAACTTCATGGTCTTGTTAGAAGGAGGCTGTTTTATCAGAAGTATATTGTTCTTACTGTTCAGTTTGCTTATTCTGTGTGATACTAGTTCTTTATACATCGTGTGTTTTAATCATACCCTAGAAAAAGGAAATTAATTTAGCTTTGCTAGAAATGGTTTGCTTAACTGGTTTAATTTGACTCACTGTTCCTCCTGGCAGTGTTAAGTGAGAAAAAACAGCTAAATTAATTTCTCATTTTTCTTATTTATTCTTCAATGACATATATCTACCTGAAAAATAATTTTTAAATTCTTGTTTTATTGAAGCCTCCAAATGTAGCACACTTTTATAAAAGCTTCTTGCTGAAGACTGTTGAAAAAAGTAATCAATTTATGTCAAAGTTAATTTGGGGGTTTTGGGAACTACAAATTTGAAGTTTTGACAAAGAAGATACAGTTTAGAAAAACTTCAGTGTTGAAATGGGTATAATTCTTACGGCAAATTTCAGAGATAACAGATTATGACCTCCAAATACCCAGCCTTGATATGCTGGCCTATTTCCCATTTGGGTTGCGATTTTTAAGGAGACACTGAAAACTGGTTGGAAGTTAGGCCCTTAGTTCCCTAGAGTTCAGTGAAATGGTAGGAGAAGCCTGAGCTGTTGCAGCTGATTTACTGAGATGTATGAAGGGGTTGTCCTGTATATGAATTTTAGTTACAAAGTAATTTTTGACAGTGAGAGATCATAAGTTGTTATCCAGAGAAAAACGCAGGTCTAGCCTTTACATCATATGCAAGGCCTGTCTTAAAATACCTGTCAGACACTGCTTACTGAACATAAGTTTGACAAAGACTATAGCAGTTTTTCAGTGTTAGCTTCTTCAGCTTAAGATTATGATTCTGATTCTAACTAGAGATGACTTAGGGTCAGTGTTATCCAGAGGTTGAATCCTAAGTGAAAAACCAACTACAGTAATTTGCAGTCTCTAGTTGTGCCTGGAGTTATGCCTTCTGTTTGTGAGTGCTCTGATACTTCTGTTGGAATTTTGCCAAATGCTGTACAGGAAAATCTCTATCTTACTGTGCTTGAATAGCCATCTGAACATATTTTTTTTCCTTGTGAAATAAAAGCTGAAGCTGAACATGAAAACTTTAAGAAATAGATAAATGCTATGAAGCCCTTTATGTGCATGATAGAGTCACATGTAAGATCTCGTTTTACTGATGTAAATATAAAAGTATGGGAAATATTAATTTTTCTTAGTCTCCTTGTATTTTCAGCATAACTGAGATGGATGAAGCAAAGTGTGACAATATATTCCAAGATGTGGAGAAATCTGAAAGCTTTCCTGCAAACAGTGATCAGACAGAGGGTGAGAAGGGACTTCATATTTCTAGATCTTTGTGTGTGCTGGGAATCTTATCAATGACAGAAGCTTTGAGACACTTTGCCTGTGCCTTTAGGAAAGCACTCTCCTTAACAGTTACAGACATTTTCACTGAATCTGAACATTATCAATGCCTTGAGGGCATAAATGTCTTTTATATGATGCTTACATATAACCCAATGTTATTTTGTGGGATGCCATTTATTTCTGCTTTTATTTAAACAGATGTGTCTGTTGAAAACCTTCAAAATGATAACTGCTGCATGCAGTTTGCTTGTGTTTGAGAAGACATTCTAGTGTCTACTATATTAGTGGATTGTTTATTTATACTTCTTCAGTTTGGGTTTTACATTTCTGACACTTTGTGACTGAAAGTTTACAAAATATCTATCTTTCAGTAACTGAACTCAAAAGTGAGCTGGGACTGGTGAATCCCAATAGTATAACGAAACCATTACCCTTTCTAGGCTTGGTGCATTGATGGACAGCTTCTATTTGGTTGCTGTTTAACCAGTGTGAGATTTTTTTCAAGATAGTTCATCGAAATTTCAGCATTTAAACTTGATTACTTCTCTGTTTTGAGCAAAGTGAAAATGTGTGTGCTTTACAGAAGGGCTTATACACTTATGTTGTTCATTTTCATAGCAAAACATAAATTTGTGATTTTGCACTAGGCTGCTTTTGTTCAATATTACAGTTTTCCATTTTGGCTCAGAATGATTGCAAATGTAGGGGTAGACTTTATTGTGGAGTGTGCAATTTCTTTGCACCCAGAATTTAGGTTGTTTCACTCCATATCTAAGCCCTGGAGGGTTGCTCAAATGAAAAGGGAGACTTCTGGCAAGTATAAATGCTCCTGTCAGCATTATATCAACCTTTGACTGTCACCTCAGTCCCTGAAGGTTGATAGTAGTTGTAACTGCAAAAAAGTCCCACCATAACTCAAGAGATTGAGTCCTGTAGGAGTAGAAAGTTTAACATCTATTGGCTGTATCAAGTATTCTTGCTCTCTCTGTACGGAATAAAAGCTTCAAGACTTACGGATGGAAAAAAACTCAAAAGCATTTTACTAATGTGTGCTTAGGTCTGACATATTTAACTTCTGTTTTAGAGTTTCTCTGTATTGTTTAAATGCTTGCTGCATATGCATGGAAAATATTTTGTACTTTACAGAAATATATTAATTGATTGTTGCTTAATAGTTCTGAAATGTTTTTAACCTTTATCATTTTACAATGTAAAGTCACAATAAGCATCTAACCCCACTGTTAGAGTACATAGTAGACTGGTACCAGTGTTTTGTATGTGTTGTGTTTAAGTTCAACAAAGCATGCATTACAGTACATGACCATTATTTCCTTTCCCCCACACACCTTCTTTAGGAGAAGGGAAAACAGACTTTGATGTGAAGGCTGAGCCTGTGATAAAAGCATCACTAGTTGAAATGGATTTTGATGAATCACCTTTGGATAATATCAAAAAGGAATTGACTCTGCAGAGTACAACCCCCAGAGCAAAAGAGCAACAATATTTGCAAAGCAACAGCTGTTGTGGCCCAGGCTTTGCAGAAGAAAATACAAGTTCAGAGGAACAGACCATGATAAAGATAGCTGCAAACAGCTACCTGGCATCTCTCAGTCTACCTGACTTTTGTGGCTGTAGTCCTGGTTGGAGCAGTGCATTTTATGGAGCTGAATGTTTTGATTCAGAAGTTCATAGTTACTTGAAAAACCTTGGAAAGCAGAAATCAAGTGAGTCACAAAATATAGATGCTAAAAAAGTGGTGAGTACATTGATTTTAAATCATTAAGATACATCTTGCTGGTTAAAAGCGTGATAAAATTTGTTCTGTTATAGTGAGTTGAAATACTATTTCTTCTTTTAAATATTGACTCTTAAGCAGTTTAAAGTCCTCAAGATTTCTCATGTCATAGCAATAAACCACACCAGAGGTGTAGGATTCCAAAATAAAGTGCGCTGACACAAAAGTGCAATCGCCGACCTACAGCCCATCTTCTGTTCTTAGAGCTGACTGGAAAAGCACTGTCTGCCCTTTGCACCAACCCCGTGGTGGTGACAGGAGCACATCACAGGCATGCAGCTTCATCAAAAGTTTTTATACTCTAGACCTACCTGCATTGGAAAATGTGGAATAGACAGGGAATTTGTCTTTGATTTCATTGCTGCTCACACAAGGTTTTTTAGGGGACAAACCACTTTGTCCATGGATTCCAAATGGTCACTCCTTCTGATTCCTTTTCTGTTTACATAGTCTCTTAATCACCTTGATTTTGCTTTAATTGATGAAGCAAAAACAGACCTTGAAGTAAAAGCAAGCAGCTTCCAATTAGAATCTGCATAAGAACTTTCCTGTGCTTTCCCTGTTCTCTATGTAAAGCCTCTGTAGGAGCATATCTTTTAAAAGTCCAGGGGGCTTTTGTGACTCAATGCTAATGAACTATGTTGTTAAACCTTTTGAGCTTTTCTGAAAAACAGTGACAGGTTTTTCTTAAGCTCAAATTAATTTCTAGCAAGTCCATCCCATTAAAGCTAACCTATTTACCAATCTGTTGTTTGATATGTTAGCTCTGAGCTGTGTGTTTTCTGATCACTCTGCTTGTGGGAGTTGTCTGCTGCATGAACTTACTGCATTTAAAATGCTGTTTCATGTAACTGGGTCACTGGTAGTTAACTTAGGACCCAAGTGCAAAAGTCACCACTTTTATAAAGCACAACATACATCATGTTTGTTGTTTCATAATAAATCAGAAGCTGATGCCAAAGTGGATGGCCCATTTTTACTGGCTGGTAAAAAATGAAACCTTTGATATGCAAACAATTATAAATGTAAATGCTTACTTTTAAATTGATATCTTCTGAGCAGCCTGATATACTTTCCTTTCTATTCATTGCTTAAGTTACATAATTCTATATAAATTTAGTTTAATTTTTTCAATTTTGTGAAATACATTAATATGAAATATGAAAGCTGAACTTTGAAATTTATATGTCCCTTATTTCTAGAGCAGCTCTCTTGTCTGCCTTCTGACCTGGTTGTATAATATCATGTAATTATACTTGTTTGGAAGCCATCGATTTCAGTCAGACTTTCAGTTCTTGCTGCAAATATAGGTCAGCTGTTTCAAGTGTTTCTGGGGCCTGCACTAAATTCAGAACATACAAATTTTAATTCTGGATGACTTCTGATTGTAAGTTTTAAAAATGCTCTTGAAAACAACCAAATAAGTGCAATTATAACTAAAGGTGTATTTATGCAAACAGATTCAGACAAACTTCCATGCAGTCTCATCATCCACAAGCCTGCTCCAGTTCTTAAGTTGTAAAACTGTGACATCACTAATGCTTTTCTAGGAACAGGTAATGCTGTATCTTGCCTGTAAGCACTGATGTGAAAGGTAGTTTTTCATTGTTAATATCATATTCTTGCCTGTTTGGATGTTCTTTTTTCTTCATACAAAGTAATTCTCTTCTAAAACTTCACTTCCTTACTAGAACCACCTTCTGCTTACAATTCTGATCAGAATCCTGTTTCTTTTTAAATAGGAACTAGAACAATTGCTGATGATGGAGACAAAAAATTACAGAAAGACTATAAAGTTTTACCAGAAACTATTACAGAAAGAAAGAAGAAACAAAGGTGAGATTACAGCAACTTGCCAGTAATAAAATGGTTGCAGAGTACTTTTAAGGATTAGTTCTGTAAATCTGAATCAATGATGTTCTTATGCCATGTATTTTAAATCTGAAGGTCCTGAAACTAAATCCATGTTGCCCAAACTGAGAGGACAGCTACAGGAGATGAAATCAAAAGTGCAGTTTCTTGAATTGGTAAAGAAATACGTGCAGGCAAGTCAGACTTTATTTCACTTGTGCTTCATTTATCAATTCATTACTGCATCAGTGATGCAGCTACAATCAGTAGCTGGCTGCTCAGATCACTGTATGAAATGTGCATGTTTTGTGTCAAACTGCCAAATTACGTAAGATTGAAAAGAATTATTAAAGGTATTTGTTACTAGTATTATTTAAAAAGGAAAAAATCCCAGTTGTATGAAATGCAATTTGCCTTTAAATTTATTGAATTTTGTGTGAATTTTCCTCTTTAATTTCTTGTTTTGTCATGACCTTACTTCTTTGAGCAGATGATGTATGCAGAGCAGTGGGGTGTGGAATCCTATGTGCTGCCTACAGTCATTCACAATGGGAAAAGTGACACCATGGACATGGCACCTATGGATGAATCATCATTGCTTCTTTACTATAACACAGAAAAACACCAGTGTAATAACCAAAATGGAGTGAAAGTTCTGCAGGCTGGTACACCACTTGGTTTAATGGCTTATTTATATTCTAGGTATAGTATGTTTTAAACCTAAATTGGGAGTGGGTTGAAGCATAGTTGCTAAATCAGGAAAAACTTGTCTCTGTGATAAATCCTAGTTACTCAATGTTTAATAAATTCTCCTCTCTTCTATCAAGTCTGTGTTATTTCTGTGAACACTCATTTACAGAAATTGAGATGAAAATATGAAAAGATCAGCTGGCTTTCATTATAAGTATTTCATAATAAATTAAAAAATAGCAACTTTAAACTTTTTTATCTTCTACTTATTTGACGTTTGCTCTGATAGTTGCCATGGAATCAAGACTTTATGTTACTGCCAGCAGTACAATTCTTCAAATCACATAATTTGGTAATTCTTATTAATAAGGTCTGGATATGAAAATGTTTAGGTTTGGTTTTACAGATTATTGCCCCCATAATCAGTCCTTGGCACTAATCAAGATGCAGGCTTATCTTAGGGTTTAAATGGGGACAGTGGTGTCCTTCAGCTCCAGTGAGGGCAGTGTTGTTTTAAGGCACCTAAACTGTAATAGTGTGAAGGATGGAAATTGCCAGGGGCTCCATCAGACTTGTGCCAGGATAGAGGGAGCAGCTTCTCCCAGCTGCTTCCACCAGTTCATCCTGACTCTGAGATCCAGTTACTTACACTGAGTGCTGCTTTTCCTGGTAGTTAATATTTTGCACCAAGTGAAGAAAATGGTTTGGAATTGGAGTTTCCATATTCATCAAACCCAAACTTTCATGATTAACTATAAGCCAATAGGGAGAAAAGACAATTAACCTGTGTGAAGACCTTGAGAGCATATGTATATAAAAAAATAAAATGCCCTCATTTTTAATGTGTGCATATTCTGTTCTTAAAGTAACTACTCCTCTAATTAGAGCTACAGGGAATATTTTCTTGTTTAATGTATCTACTTCTTAGGCTTTTGTTATAATAAAAATGTTTTAAAGCAGCATCAAGTGAGATGATAGGAAAAAAAAACGAAAATTTAATGTGTTCTTTCATACTATTTTGATTGTAACTTGCCATAATAATTAAAATGTCAAAGTGGTTATTCACAAAATTGAAAGTAGAGAAAGTCTTTATAAAACAAATTATGCTTTCAGGGTTGGCAATCACAGTATTCGTTGTGTAAAAATAATTTAAAAAAAGAACCAAGGTTTTATGAGAAGCTTGAGAATTTAAATTGCCTATTCTTCATATTTTGAGGACTTTTTGCTGTTGCTGTACTCTAATACAAGTTGAAGATGTGTTCTGGCTTGTCTAAAGTTTTTCTTGTGCTTTACAGAAATGCCTTTTTAGAAGGTTATGTACAGCAATTTCTTTACACATTTCGCTATTTCTGCACACAACAAGAATTTTTGCAGTTTCTTCTTGATAGAATCAGCAGCACTTTGTCCAGGTACAGTAAATTCCCATTAAAAATATTATCAAAGCACAATTGAATTTCATCCCAATAACAAATATCTGTTTCTCAAAAGTCCTACTTAAGTTAAATGAATTTTTATGTTTGTTTTTGTAAGACTCATTGAACAAGTGAGAGCAAAAGTAGAGCAAGAGCTACATCTGACAATGTGCTTACTTCTCAATTCTGCTTCTCACTTTCACCACTTATCCACTAATGGGTAGTTTACAACCTCAGCTTTGTTTCCATAGAGCCATGGATTCTAGAGACATGAAATTTAGGAATTTAAGATACTACATTAAATATCAAATAAAATGTTTGGATTTTGTCAAAATTTGTTTTTAAATTGGAATTGGATATCAATTTTGACATAATAAGTTTCTTTTTCTTCTCACCAGTGCAAGCCTGGATCCTTCCACATCCCTTACCAAAATATGTAACCGCAGTTTCTACATCCTGCAGGCATGGATTGAAGACTGTTACAATGTAGACTTTGCAACAAATACTGATCTTCTGGGTACCCTAAAAGAATTCATTTCTTCCAAGGTAATTCAGAATTTCAGTAGATCCTTTAAGGAAAAAAACAAGAAAATTAAGCCAGTTATGGGATATGTCACATTGTTATTATAAAAAGCTTCCCTAAGTACAATTAAAGTAAATAAGAGAAAAATAATCTATATTTGACAGCTATGTTCAGTATGTCTGGTTTTGGACAGGTAAGAATCTTACAACTTTATTGTGACTTGCTTACAATTTCTGGGAAGTTGAGTTGTGTTCTGTTAGCCTGTTTTGCATTCCCAGGTTGCCTCGTTAAACGGCTTCGGGGAGCGCTTGTTGTCGCTGCTCGAGGACGCCTCTGCCAGGAGAAGTGGCAGTGCTGATCAGTGCTCCAGTGTGGACAGAAGGGAAGAGGAAAGGGAGGAGGGCAGAAAAACATTACATTCCCTTTGTAAAAAGCTCTCAGAAGATGTTTCCAGAAAGGTGTGTCTTCTCTTCAGACTGTAGTGTATGGAGCACATTTCCATATATTATGTTTTGACAAAAACAGAAGTGTCCAATTTAGAGTCCAGGCCTGCTTAGTAAGAATTATGTACCCACTTTTGAAATTTTCTTCTGAAAGTATCTAAAATCCAGACAGTTCTGTAACTGTGACAATAATCTTAACTCCTGACAGCTGTTTCAGTAATCACAATAATCAAAATTTTGAGAGTTGAACTCTTCAGTCTTGACACTGTGTGATTCATAGTTATTAGGAAACCATTGCCTCCTTGTCAACCATTAATGCTTTTTATTAGGCATTGATCCTTGTAAGACTATAAATACAAGAAAACAGCAGGAGCTACCAGGTGCCCTGCTAGAACTTCAAAGCTTGTAGCAATAACTTGTCTGAACTTATGTCTGTATTTTTTATTTTACTGTGTTCTACAGCCCCAGAAACCAGAACATACTGCAGGCTTTTCCCAAAAACAGATCTCTTTACAGAGGGACCAAAATAACATGTGGAAGTCAAATGTATCAATAATGTGCAAGCTGAATTAAGCATCAGCCTTGTGATAAAGGTGCACAGTTCCATGGGTATACTGGGGATTCAGCCATGAAATGGCAAACAGAATAGAGGAACATGGACTTTTTTTATTGTCACTGCATAATAATGATAATGGAAAATGGAAGAAGGGAAAAGAATGAAAAACTAAATAATTCTTGGAAAGGGATGTTTGATTCTAAGCAAAAAGGAGAAGTAAAATATTATATGGCAGCAAGCTTGAATACACAGATGTTTGTTTTAAACACTGATTGTTGATTGAGACCTGGCAGCGTCCTGCTCAGACTCATCCACTGTGCATATTATATTAGCTTAAAATAGCAATGTTGAGTAAACCAGTTTGTTCTGGGCTAACCTTGAAGATTAGCTGACGAGTTTTGCATTCACAAAAGTGTTTCTCTCAACAACACTTTCCTGAAAGTTACATCAAGGAGAGACATAGTGTTTCTTTTAGAGAAGTTGTAACCTTACATTTATTTTTTCTACAGAACTTCTACTGGAAACTATCCAAAGGTATGGCCCAGTATCAGAGAGAGCGGCTGCACACTGGTTCAGCAGTTTTGCCAAAGCCCTGCTGTAGCAGTTTCACAGAAGAACCTTCAGTCTCATTTGCCAGAGTGGATGAAGTGGGACCCTTTCTCTTGATTGAGTGCAGTGCACAACAGCTTTGTTGGCAGCTGACACTACTGCAACAGGTACAAAGGTCTAGGTTTATTTGGAAATACAAGTAATATCTATTTTCTTACTCTTTCTCTTCTTTCTCTACCATTTCCCAACCTTGTTTCAAGCTTATTTCATACTATTTTATAGGACTTTGAATTAAAACTTTTCTCTTGAAATATCTACAGTGAAATTTAGAATATGTAAGGCTATTCTTGGGCTGTGATCCCTCTCATAAATTTATGCAGGTGGGGTGGGAGGGTGACATACTCTGTCATTTTTATCCCTGAGCATTTTAAAAGAACTATTAGAACTAACAGCAAATGTATCTTGGTTTTTTGTTTAGGAAGTATTTAATAAATGTCATCCAGTACACTTCCTAAATTCCAGAGCACTTGGTGTTAAAGACAAATGTGTTGCTGTGCCAAAGTAAGTTGCTTGTTTTAACTGTCCTTCTATTCTGTTGATGTACAATAACTTAGAGTGTTACACTTTTAATACAGCCAGAAACAGAGAAATATTTTAAATATTTAGTTGTTTGGGTGTTTTTTTTTACAGACTAGGTAGCCTGTTTATATAGGTTATTTAATTTCAGGAGATTTCATACATGGATATGGGTATGTACCTGTGCACACACATGTATGTGGAAGGTCACATTTGCCAGGTGGTTTCTTTGAAATCTGAAGTGAGTTGAGGCCAAAATATTTCTAAGAACTTGCATTGGGGGTTGCTTAAAAGGTTTCATTTTGGCATAATGGATTCTGAAGTAGATCCTTGGTTGTGAATGTGTGTATGTATATAAAATCTCAAAAATATTTATATTCTCACAGAATAGCTGAGGTTGGAAGGGACCTCTCAAGACCATGTAGTACAACCACCCTGCTGAAAGCAAAGTCATCTGGACCAGATTGCCCAGGGCTGTGTGCAGTTGGGTTCTGAAGGTGGATGGAGACTCCACAGCCTCTCTGAGCAATGTTCCTTCTATATGTTAGGGAGATGGATTATTGGTATTCAGAGATACACAAGAATTTTCCTATGGTTACTAGAGTGGTTACCAAACTATTTAAATTATTTGCTCATCAGTAATTAATGTTTTCATCCAACCACATAGACCTAATTATTTTATGATGGTCTACTTCTTACATACTCAGTGGATTCAGTTAGCTTCTAATTAGTACTTGTTAATTATGCTACCTATGGTAAGATTTTTTGCTTCTAGGGATACAGAATGAACATCTAAAGCAACTCATCTTTTACAGATTGTTCAATGGCCAAGGCTATATCATCTGGTTTATACAGATTTTTGGGGTTCAGTCTTGGGAAACAAAGTGTGTGGTGCCACGTGCCATCAGGCTCAATTTCTTATGTGGCTGCAGTTTTTGAGTTTGGATTTCTGGCTGTTATTTTGTGTCAGATTAGCTAGAGCTTGTTTTTCACTAATGAGTGGTGAAAGTGTTTTCATGTACAGAAATGTATCCTGCATATGCTTATTTTTGATCATATATAATTACCTTGTAATTATTATAAGGAAGAAAAAGTAACATAGCTCACTATGTACATCATAAAGTATAAAATCAAGATGGCAAGCAATGCAAAATTATTTTAAATGGTTAGAAGTTGACATCTTCACTATCAATGTTTTCTTTAAAAATCCAGTATCAGCCAGAATTATTTTGCTTCTTTTTTTCTGTATTTTCCTTAGGGCAGTTTCTGCTGACACAGTTTCACTTAAAGTCTGTAATCTGTTTCTGTCGAAGTGCATACAAGACCAGTACCTTCTGCAATTACTAAAAAACGCAGACAGTGTCAGCACCTGGGTTGCTGCAGAAATTGTAACATGTCACACAGCTAAGGTTTGTCACTGTTTATTGTGCTATTAACTAGGAAACAGTTACTTGTTTGTTATTACCTAGGAATTGATATGTAGCAAACTTGGAAGGAATATTCTGAAATACACCTATGAGTGGGCAGTTAGCAATTCAGTTTGTTGTCACAAGGAGGGTGCTTTTTAGTAGCGGGTGTCAGAAGCTAACAATGTAACAGATGTGTTGTCTGAGAGGAATACAGGTGAAACTTTTATCACGGACACCTGAGTGACTGAAAGGGAAAAACTTTGTGTGAAGGGAAATGTTACTACAATCAGTAATTTTGATAACAAATTGAAAAAGGAAACACCTCCTCTTCCTTCTCATTTAATTTTATTATGTAGATTTACTATGTGTATATATGAGTATTTTATATGTGTTAATTTTTTTCCAGCGGCAGGTGAGCTTGTTATCAAAATTTCTTCTTATAGCAAAGTGCTGTTATGAACAAAGAAATTTTGCTACTGCAATGCAAATCCTAGGAGGCTTGGAAAATCTTATTGTACGACAGTTACCAGTAAGTTTGGGACTCTGTTTTTCTAACCATTTTGCTTAATATAATCTTGTTCCAATATGGATATTAATGTGAAAAACAAAAATATGTTCTGTTTTATTGTAAGGCCTGGAAGATTCTACCTGCAAAAGTAGCTGAGATAATGGAGGAACTCAAGGCTGTTGAGGTATAGTATAAAGTCCTTAATGCAAAATTGCATCTTTGGGTTTGGAGAAGGTTCAAGATCTGCTTAAATGGTTGTCTCTGCAGGATGAAAACCATAATTATTACTTTGAGTTATAAGTTTAATTTGAGTGAAGACTTTTTACTCCTAATCCAAGAGTTTACATAAATTGTAATCTAGTATTTCTTTAATGTGTCCTGTGTGACAAATCAAAATTTCAAAAGCAAGATAAAACATTAGATATGTTACATTGTATTAGATTTTTGCAGAAGCTTTGCAGCTGTAATGTGTTCTGAAAAATCTCAAATGTTTATTTTATTATAGGCATTCTTTTGTTGATCTATTCAATTTTGAAACATAGAGTGTGGTTTTAAAATGCAGTTTTCCCTGTGATTTAGAACAATTAAAATTATTTATGAAATATCTTTTGATTAAAGTTACTTTATTTGTGTACTTTAAAAAGTTTCTGACCATATGAATTCATAGCATTATCTTCAGTGCCAGAAGTTAATATTCATGACAAATAAATAGTGTTAAGTACATGGAGAAGTTGTGAAACCTTCCCCAGGACTTAATGTGAGATTAATGTGTGTGCATTTTTTAACTAGGTGTTTTTAAAAAGTGACAGTTTATGCCTGATGGAAGGAGACAGATTCAAAACTCTTCCAACAATTCCATCAGCCCATGTTTTGGCTATGCATGTCCAACAACTTGAAACTGGAGGATTCACAATGACAAATGGAGCTCACAAGTGGACTAAACTTAGGTAATTATTTTAATTATGTGTGTATATCACCTATATTTTTAATTATACTATTGTCTAATGAGATAATGAGAGCTAATGCAGCATTTCACAATTAACAGTTCAAATAGTTTCAGTTTAGACATGTAATTAGAGGTGCATATGCAGTAGAATAAAATGCTTGATGCCTTTGAATTTCCTTTAAGGCTTGTTTTTTGGTTTGTACCTTTGTTTTTATCATCAGCAAAAGAAACTAATCTTTTTTACCATATTCTCTTACAAGAAATATTGCAAAAGTTGTGAGCCAAGTCCATGCCTTTCAAGAGAATCCTTATACATATGCACCAGATTTCAAGCTGCAGACTTACCTCAGACAAAGAATAACTCGTTTTAAAGATGCAGACATTTCTACCTTGGCAGCTGACAACTGTGCCAACTTCCATCAGATACCAGCAGAAAAACATTCTCGAAAAATTCAGGACACGTTGCGCAGGATGAAAGCAACATTTCAGTAATTATTTCTGTTTCATCTGCTCTATTCCGGGTCTAGACTGTAAAACTGGATTAAGTTGACTTCATCTACCGAACCTATTTCCAAGCAAATACTTAAGTGAAGGGACATAAGATACTGTCTCAAGTTGAAATTGTTATATTTCTTAACATGGAATTAGAAAATGCTGACTAATGAGATTTGAATCACTGGCAACTGGGTGGCAGATCAAAAGAATAAAAAGATAAAATTAAAGAGAGTATAGATGAAAAGGCTTATTAATTTTGTTACTCTTCTTTAGCATAAATAATTAATTAGCCTGAAAACCAGTATCTAAAAAATACTGTGGAAAAAAGTTAAAATTACAGCTCCTGTTGCCAAGTTGGCCTAGAAGAGTTCAAAACATCATTCATTAAATGGTGAATCTATTTTTATATAAATGCAGTACACTTCTATCCTGTCACATTGTGCATATAATTCAGAAACACAGATCCTCTGCTATTCATTGACTGTTGGTGTGTCTTGCTTTTATGTTGTATATTATGAAAACTGCAACTGATTTAAATAATTGGCTGTCTATTTCTCCTACCAAGGAAGGAGAGGAATGCTATCCTTCAACATTTTTTTTTCTTTTGGTTTGATTTTAAAATCATCAGATTAACCTGTTTCCAAATGAAAGTAAGATCTGAATGTAAGTATTACCAATTTGTTGCTCTGCTTCTGCACTCCTGGCATTGTGAAGACAGTAATTGTGAAATTGCTTTTTTTATCTGTATTTGGCACAAGAGTCACTTTGCCAATTTATGTCTGTCTATTTGTGTGCACACTTGAGTATGGCTTTTGCTCCTGAGGTTGTTTTTGTAGATCACTGTGCTCCAGCAGCATCCAATAGAAGATAACCATGTGAAATTTGGATCTGCAACTTGTAAAATTGTGGTGCTAACCTATTGATAGAGCTTATACTTACAAGACCTTCTAAATGGCCATGAAATGTGTTGTGATTGCTAGAAAATTTGTTGAGCTACTCAGGTTTATGCAAGGCCAGAATGTTAAGGCTACAAATTAGTTAAAAATACAAGTATTTCTACCAGAGGGAGCAATGGTAGTGTTGAATGAGAAGCAGGGAAGGGCAGGACACACTTAAGCACTGTTCTTAAAGTGATTTGCTTAGAACTGTGTTTAAAAAAAAAACCAAGAAAATGTTTTGAGAATAGTGAAGGGCAGATGTGAACTAAGTATCTCAAGTGTTAGTGGTGGAGAAGGTTAATGCTGTAAGAAATGGGAGTGTGTACATGTCTGGTATTTTGCTGCTGTACTGTTGTGTTTGACAGAAGTGCATGTGCACATGCTAAACTGTAGCTTTCTCAGTGTCTAAGAGGAAGGATTCTCCTTTTCTCTTGTCAATAACAGCAATATTACATCTCAAGCCTCTCTCAATCTTCCTCAGTAAAAACAAGGTGTGTCCATATTTTCCATTAAATACTCAGTTACTTTTTCCTACTAATGCAATAATACTAACTTTTGACTCTTGTTGGTTTAAACACTGAAGAATTCAGTCCTCAACAGGATTTTCTTGCTTTTGTCCTACTTTAAATATGATTTATTTTATTTACCCTATGTAGGTTTAACGTGTCATTAATTATAGTATTCTGACTTACCCTTAGGAAAGTAAATCATGTTGCTATTTCTCTAAAAATTGCCAAATGTGAAAACACTTAATCTTTACCTCCTACCTTTATAGAATACAATGATTTAAGAATGTTAATTATGTTATCTTCAGACATACATTTCACATATTTTATGTGTATGCATTTATTTTAAATAATTGGTTTTGTTTGTAGTTATTTTGGGTTTTGTCAATTAAAAATTACCATTCGCTTAAGCCCACACCTTGCCTTTCAACAACAGTAAAATTTTAAGTAGCATAAGTTTTACTAATGTAAAGTATTCCACAAAACTTGCTAATCACATGACCTTAATAAATTCATTTTATACAGTTACCAGTCAGACTTTTGAAATTGCTTTTTTGAATTTTCTTATCATTTATATTTTGTACTCATGAGAATTAGCTCGTGTATTTCTTAGCTCTGTGTTACTACTAGAAAATATTGCTTATTCTATGACAATAACTGGTCCTATGCATGATTTTAAAAAACAGCTCATGTCTTGTGTAAATGCTTCAGTGTATCAAACCTTATATTGGTATTAATGCATAGTATTGAGTTATTGCACTACTTTGGAGTGTTCCCATCAATCAGACATTTTAGATTTTGTGTTTAGGCACCACTCCACAACAACAAATGTTAACAACTAAGGAAAAAAAAATCCACTCCTTTGCAAGGAAACTGGTTTGGTTTTGTCCATGAATACCGAGGAATGTGCATCTTATCTGATACAGATTGCAGAAGAAAGTTACATCTAGCATATAACTGTACTACTTATTTATGACTAGCAAGCAGTAAGGAGTGAGCTAAAGTTTTCTCTCTTTGCAAGGAATGTCCTTTAAGAAAAAAAAAGGGACAAAACATGTCAAAGAAATGTGCTCATTTTTATCTAGTTGGCAAAATATTATTGGCATCAATAATCGTATTGCATAAGTGAGGGGCTTTGCAGTCTGGCCCTGTGCTTCTGTTCCAATACTAAACTAGAATTTTGTGGGGAAAAAATTTGAGTTTGTTCTTTAAGCCACAATTGCCACCAGCTGTCCTAGCTCTTCCTCATTTTTTCCATGTTTCCCTCATCTTGCTTTTATGTTTATTTTTCAAACAGTGACCCATGGAGTTCTGAAAGAAGTCTGCTCATTGGAAGCCTTTCCAGTTGCTTTGTGTATGGGTGCTCTTTCTGTGTCCCCTTGCAGATGCTTGCCCCCAGGATCCCTGGGGTTTTCACTCCTCTTGTGAGAGAGCTGGGAAGTGTCCCCTTGTTACACCAGCTCCGTTAGAAATCAGGTTTCCAGCTCCAACACCTCCAGAGGCCTGTCAGGAAACAGGGATGAATTCAGTTGGATCCTATGAACCATTTTGTAGAATCCCAAACCAAGGAGCTGGGACATAATTAATGAGTCAACACTGATTCTGACAAATTCCTTTCCTTAGCAAATTTGCAACCACTTCTAGACTTTCTTTTTGTATTGGATTGGCTTCATAAGCATTGCTGAGACTCATCATTTCTGTGAGTACTCCATGTGATTTGCAAGGGATTAAAACTTGAGGAAAGTTTGTAAATTAAAAACTAAATAAACTACAGCTAGAAAGGAGAGGAAGCCATCAGATTTTTCAGTCTTAAACATACAGTTGATTGTTTCAATCCTTGATGTTATGATGATGGAAAGAGTGCAGATAATTTTTTTTTCTCCCTTATACTTGTTTAAATACAATCCTAAGCATAACCTTGTTTAAATTCCAAGTGTTCTGTTTAAAGCTAGCTTTTATTTTCTTTTTTTTCTTTTTCAGAAAGTCTTTTTTTCTCAAAATATGCTTTATAAATAATTAGTTTTCCATGTACGCTGAGCTTTGATGGACCCTCAAAGCAGTGGAAATGCAGGCTTGAACAATATTTGAAAACTAAAGTCCAATAAATCAAACTTAGTTGAGAGGTCATCTTTGGGATTTGACTGATTAGGAGATATTCTTCACCTATAAATGTTTTGGCCTTCATTAAGTTATTAGAAATGTAAGACACTGCTGTTGCTACAGTTTGGACTATAAAGGTGTTTTGGGGGTGTGTGTCCCCCCCCCCCGAGATCTTGTAATTATTATGTACCAATAAATTACCAATGTGTGGTGGAGTATTCCATTGGAGATTTTTATGTGGTTTCATAGTCTGATACCTCTCTAAAATACATGTGAGAATGAACAATGTCCCCTTTTGAATTTCTATTTAAAAATTCCTGCAGCAAACACATTTGAAGAAATTTTTAATGTGGCTGTTTTTAATCTATCAATGACTGACAACAACTCTGCAAATAGATGCTTATTTGCTGTCATATGTGATAAAATTTATAAACAGTAACAGTAGTAAATTCTTCACCAAAGTAGAAAATTCCAGGATACTCAGCAGCACAATCATAGACCAGGATTATTGGGTTTTCTAGGGAAAAGGGAAAATAAAGTCACTTCTGTGGAAGAAATGTCTTGATATCCCTTCAAGATATCTCCTAGTTCTCATTTCTTGATGCAAGGAGGTGAAAGGGCAAGGGGCTTGAAAATAAAAGGCTGGAAAAGAACAGATGACTCCTGAAATGAGAGTACAGATCCACAGACATGAGCAAAGTAACTTTTCTCCATGAAGGTAAACTGCAGGCCAAAGGTTGGATAATTCTGTTAAAGACCATTGTTGGGAATACAAAATCCCCCAAATTAGTTTATTTAAATAAAAGAGAATTGACTGAAACCTAGAGAAAGATGTGTAGAACTCAATAGAGTGCCAAACAACTAAGTTTTGATGTCTGATCAACTAAGCTGATGAAATAATGAATATCCTAGGCTGCATCTAAAAATTGCAAGGAATATATAGTTTGAAATGTCACAGTCTCTCATTTTTTGTTTTTGCAGACCAAGGGATGTATTGAAGCACACTGTGCTCACATCCCTACCCATACCACCATCTTATCCCCCTAAAGACAGCCAGGATATGATCTGCTCTGAGCCCAGTATGAGCACACTTTAGATACAGCTTTGTGTATATAAGCTGCTGCTGGAACCATAGGGAATAATCTTACTATTTAAGATTTTACAGTGTTTAATAGGTAAACTGTTGAAAATCTGCATGTGGAAAGCAATCAAGATGAAAGTTACCATGAGACAACAGAGTTCATGATTCAAAGGAACAAAACAGATGAAAGAAGCAGAATGATAACACCGGGCTTCAAAAAAGCTAACTTCAACAAACTCAAGGAACATGAGGTCCTGGGGAAGGAATTGAAAGGCAAAGAAAAATTCAAGAGAGCTGAGAGTTTCTAAGAAGAGTTTCTAAGGCCATATTTTAAGTATAACAACAGTCTATCCACATGGAAAGGAAAGAAAACTGAGAGAGCACTGTGGCTGCATTAGGAGCTCATTATTTACCTGAAAAAAAATCAAAAAAGAATACATGAAAAAAAGTAGAAACAAGACAGCTGCATTATCAAGAATAAATATAAAAGAACAGCACAGCAGGTAGGAACAAAACTGGACAGACAAAAAGGTTTTGTCAGCAAGGGAAACGCAAAACAATAAAAATGGATTTTTAAATATTTTTCTATTATACAATAAGAGCTCTCTGCTTACTAGAAGTGAGAAGAGGTGAGAGATGGTGCAAAAGCCTGGAGTGCTTGCTGTTCCACTGCCTCCCCTCTAAACAATGTATGTCATGATCAAAGATAACCAGGAATGCAGGTCAGAGGCTATCAAGCTAATTAAATGTATCATAACATTAACTTCTGATTAAATCTGTTCTATAATAATGAGGAGGAAAATTGAAATAATCTTGGACTAACTGTATTTTTGATTGAGGAAGAACAAGTGAGTTTCCAGAGAACCAGAAAATAATACTACTTTTTAAAAATGGGCAAGACCACAGGAATGAGTGGAAAAGCAAGGTAAAGCAAATGACAGAGAATCAGCCAGGCAAACTTTGACACCAGAAGAGTTACTGAAAAAGCTGTCTAAAAATCTGCAGGCATAGAGACTAATTTAAAAGGCTGACATTCTTTTGTCCATGAAGTAATTTTTAATTAACCTAATGGTCAAGGTAGCTGTTCCAAAAGATGAAAGCAGCATGTTGTACGTTGAAGTCAATAAATGCCTTGACAACAGATCCTCCTGGCCTGGTTATATATTTGGTCACTCAGATTCAGATGGTGAGCCTCTAAGGTTAATACATCATTTCAAAGGGTGATTACTATGCTTGTTTAATTGTGGAAGTGAATTGAGTGGGGTTAGGATTATCCAGATGTTACGAGTGAAAAGCAGGTGCAGATCCCTCAGGGACAAGGCACAAAATAAGTGAGAGCTTTGCCTTTATCGAAAGTGTAGCATTCCCACAGTGGGAGTCCTGGAGCACCAATCAAATGAGGACCCAATGAGTGGAGCCCTGCTCAGGAGAGAAGCTTCAGGGAAAGTGCTGTGGGGGTGAGTAATGAGACCTGTGCTAATTAACATTTTATACATATGCAGTGTCCTGTTTTGCTCATTAGCTGCCCTTGTAATGCAGGTGCTGCTGCCTGAATTCCAAGATCTGCAGATGGCCTTCACCTTGGCACTGTGCAGATGGGGGGAAGAAAACTACTGTGGCTTACAGTAAGGAGGTAAAACATGCTGGGTTCTCAACACTCTCAGGTGGGAAAAAGGGAACTATCACAGTTACAGTAACAAGATAAGACCTGCTTGGAACTCTGCATACTCTGATGAGGGAGGCAAACTATCCAGGGTTGCCATAAGGCAGTCTTCTTACAGCCTCCACTCTATGGAATGTGTAGGAATGTCTGTGAATTTTACAGTTGGAATACTAGGTGGGATGGAAAGCACACTTATACAACATGCAAGCTTAGAACTCACAATAATCATAACAGTTTAAATTTCAGCTTCAAGTCTTACATTTTTGAAGGATAAATATTAAATGAAAAAGAACTACTTAGCTTCAGTAAAAATCTCTGGGGCATAACAGATCACAAGCTGAATATGAATCCATGTGTACAGTTTGAAGAAGGTGGGGGGAGAAGACCTGAGGTGTACTACACAAGAGCTGCACATGACAGAAGGTAATTATTTTGCTCTGTTTGGCAATAGAGAAGCATCAGCAGCAATACTTTAACATTTAGGCACTACTAATTATCAGGATATCCTTGGTTAGGATACATACAGCAAAATGAGAGAGAGTAGAGGACCACAATAAGTATATGTTTAGAAACATAAACTGAGAAAAACAGAAAGAATTGGACTTAGACAGAGAAGATTGGATTGAGCAGACCTGTGAATGTGAAATGTTGCTGTAAAAAGTTGTAATAACTGTAGAGTGAGGAGTTTTTTGTGTTCTGTGAAGCTTAAGCACTTGATTTTGAAAAAAGGCTGACTTTGTTTCAGTTTTTACATTGGCAAGCTTCATGTGAAGCACTGGAACAGGTTACTCATCTGTAACACACCACTTTCCTGTGAATTTTTAAGAACAAGTGAGATAAAACTCTATCATAAGTGCACAGGCCCCCTTGTTCCTGTGAAGGGAGAGGGACTCAGTAGGGATTGTCAGTAAAGTAAATTGGACACTAATTCAAATACTTACTGCAATCAGGGAATGATATTAATTTGATTTCTAATTGAATTGTATTCCAGTCACTTCAATTTTCAGGGGTTAATTTGCATTCTTCCATGATACATACCAAAAAGTAGGTGGTGCCGGGGGATGAGTTGCTAGAAGTGATGGCAAAGATGTTATAGAGGATGCTGAATTTCCTTTCTATACATATGCTAATGCAGTGGAAAAGTGACTTGATGCTAAAAGCAGCAGCAGAGGGATTAGAGGCAGAGCCTGCCATGCTGGGTGAGTGGATTTAGCTGCCAGGAACTGTCACCATGCCGGGGGCGTTCCTGTGTACATGTGGCACCCAGGGACATGGTTGAGTGGTGGACTTGGGTTAAGGGCTGGACTCGATGGTCTTAAAGGTTTTCTCCAACCTGGATGTTTGGCTGAGGCAGTGATAGAATTCTGAGCAGCAGCTTTCCGGCTGTGAAGTCTCCACATAACCAGGAGATGGCACAAGAGGCCCTCTGCAGCGTTTAGATGTCGCTGCTGCACCGGGAGCAAGGGAGAGTGAAAAACCATCGGCCGTCCAGATGTCTACCCAAAACCTGCCCATTAGAAACATGCAAACACAAAATGGCAGGGGTTTTTATATTCCATCTGTAAAACGAACAAGTATTTACACCCAGCGTTCAGCTGCTCCCTTTGATCTTTTAGAGAACATTCTCACACATTGTCATAGTCATAAATCCTATTTACCTTCTATCCATGTGTAATACACTCATTTCTGTAACATCTGGCAAAAGAATTACACTGCACTGTCCAGAGGAAATGTAGACATCGAATTGCAGGCTACAGGAGCACTGTTAAGCATCTTAACCTAACCACATTCCTATCCACTAAGCCCAGTTTTTCCTTATCAGTGAACTAAGGGAATGTCAGGACATGTCTGCTCCTCGTTTGGTATAAGTGGAGGCAGACATAGAGTGTCATTTATGTGCTCTGTTGCTACAGTTATATATCCTGCCAAAATCATTCTCTTCTTCAGGCAATAGTAACATTTGCAGGATACTTGATGGAAGTGACTGGAATGAAGAAAATAGGAAGAAATTGTGTATAGCAGGGAATACAGATGAAGGGGAGAAATAACTAGAAATATGAAATGGAGAAAAGCCTTGAAGCCAGGCACAAAAAGGTAAAGATTATTTCCATTTAATTTGAACAGACTGGTTTTGGAGCAATACAAAGACCTGATTATTTTAAGTTAACTTAGGGGAAGAAAGAGTCAGTAAAACATTTTCACTGCTGAGACTAATGCATTTCAAAGCAGCATTGTATGGCATAGACCAGGATGGGCACAGAGTGTGATAGATGTCCCAGGCTGCCAGCTGTGATAGCTCATTCTCCTGCTGACTGACTCATCATGCTCAAATGCTAACTCTAAAGTCAAGAGGGAAAATTATTCATTCTTTAATAGCTGAAAGTGAAAAGTTACTTTCAAGAATAATAAATGCTTTGGTCAATATAATTTCTTTCATTTCTTTCTTAATTTCTTTAGAAAGTATTTGTGGGAAATATGAATGTAATGGAAAATTTCTGATTTAATGCATTCTTACTTTTATATGTTGCTAAATGTAACTTTAGAAGTAATCATCATGAAAAAAAAATATCAGCAAAGACTGACAAAGAAAAAGGCCTTGATGTAAAATGTGAAGTTAGCCTCTCTGTTAGGTTTTGAAAAGATTGCAAGGTGTCTAAGTGTCTGTAATTGTTTTTAAAGTCTAATTTCTAATCTAAACAGAATTAAACCAACTACAGACTTCTGAGCAGTTTCATTTGAGCAGTGCCCACAGAGATCTCCCTCTGGAATATGACAGTAATGAGTGCTGAAGTAGGATTTACATTCCTGAAACTTGGATGGTTTACAAACTATAATAGTTTGTCTAATACTAAATAAATAAACAAAAGACTCTGCTGCAGTAGCTTGCTTCTGTAACAACTGCAGCACACGTTTTAAATGTGGTCCTGCTTCATACTGAATTTGACTATTTTTTTAATAAGCTTAAATTTGGGTAAAGAGCCATTAAAACAAGTGTTTTCTTTTTTAATATTTGCAGCATGTCTCTGCAGAATATATATACTTTTAAACATTTCACGGTTTATGTTTAGCTGCTGGTAGCAGCCTTTTGTTAAGGAGCCATGGGAGCTCCTGGCATTTTGAGTGCTGTATTGATTTAGATCAATTGCAAACATGATGAGACGTTTAATTTTCATCTGTGCGTTGTCACTATGTTTACACCAGGCCCTCCTGGTATTTCTGCACATATGGTCTTTAAATGCTTCATGGAAAAGTAGCTCTTAGTCTGTCAGAGGAAGGATAATAATAATAATAATTGATAATTAAGAGATTGGTTGGAGGCCATTTGTAATGCTTTTAAGTCCTAAACAGTGATTATCAGAAACAGAATGTTTGGATAAACACACCAGGGCAAAGACCATGTAAATTGCATAGCAGATGCCAGCAGCTCTTGCTTCCCTGGACAGACCTTCCTGGGAAATCTGCATGTCCACAGGTGAACACAGCTCCCCTGTGTGACATAAACTGCCTGGTTTTCACTCTGTGAGTTGCATCACCACCGAGCTACTCCTGAGAGCCACAAATTCCCTCTAATCTCACAGGACTCCAGTGTTATGGGAGGGGGTCACCTGCTGGTACAAAATGACAGTCCCCTCCTTTGGTCTTGTGTACCCACTGCAGCAAGGCCAGGTGGAGGCAGTTCTCCCTGGTACCTGTGGGGAGCCCAAGGTAGTGGGCCACCCTCAGCTGCTCTCCCTTCAGCTCCTCCATAGCTTCAAGAGAAAGGGGATATCTCAGGACAATCCTGCCCCTCTGCAGGGCTCTGAGCTGGCTTACTAGGGCTGAGCCTTGGGCTGGAAGATGTGGAACCACAATTATTCTCAAAGGCTGAGATGTTATCCCAAAATATTTCTATTATAAACTGACTAGTAGGCAGCCAAATAGGATGAGGTAGTTCTGCAGAACCTCCTCAACATGAGACCAGTGTTGTGTGTGTAGATTTCTGCAAAGCTGATGGGGGCAGGGTGCTGCCTCCCCAAAGAGGGCAGCTGTGTATTCTGCAAACATCTGCATAGAGTATTGCCATTATCTATGGTAAATGGATCTCCAGGCTCCTGCTAGTGGCAATCCTGTTGGTATGTCTGAGCTCTTTGTCTCTGCCTCCCTGTAGCAGCAGAGTAAAAGCTACTATCTGTCCCTGCTCTACTCTGACTAATTTCATTAGCATGAGCAGGTTTTCATCCCGTTGGTAATATCACTTGATTTTAAACATGGTATTTCTGAACCACAGTTTAGCAGGAGATTTTCAAACAAGCATTTAATGCATAATAGATAGAAACAGAAAGAAGGCAGCTTAAGAATTTTAGATAAAATTAAACTAGCAGCTGTTAAATATTGTAGCAGTCATTACATTCAGAAGTCATCTGCTACCTGTCCAAGAGATTTATATATTTTATGTGTAATGGAAATGAGATTTGGTTTGATCTTGTCATACCATGATCAGTTTATGTCTCTGGGAGTTCAGCATTTGACACCATTTTTCTGCAGTGCCATTTGCTTCAATACAATGCAATTAATAAACCAGCAGTGTATAAAGATGTAGTTTGCAGCTCAGATGGTAAAAAGTCTTCAGATCAGTAAAGGCAGATCTATCAGTGGATAAAACTCAAGGTTTTTTTTACTTTTAGAGCTCCATCACAGGTCACGTATTCTTTCTGTCCTATACAACAGCTTGCCAAGTGTCTATTTATTGACATAAAATTGGAAAAAATAATGTCATAGAAAAAGACTCTTTCATATTTTTTAAATGTATTTGTATAGAGCTATATAAGTATATAGGTTATGTATAAGAATCTAAGTAGGATGTAAGTATGTTGTTTATACTTAAGCAAAATATTCTGTAAGGACTAAGACTGGAATAATTCTGGGCACATGGGACATATTTATGTCATTGGGATGGGATTGTGCCCCATCTGTGATGCACAATGCTGTTATAGTGATCAGAAATATTTGAACTGAAAAGGAAACTTGCAGAAAAGTTACACTTTCTTTTTCTGACATTCATGAGAATTAGTCCTTGAGAATGGCATTTTGCCTGACTGCAGGGGAGGCTTGGCAGGATTCTGCAAGCAGACAGTGGCACCGATACTGCCAGTTCTGACTGGAGATGTTGCTGCCAGGCCACGTGTTAAATGCAGCTGACTCAAGGGACTTGTCCTTCAGTAATTCAGTGAACAGAGCAGATTCCTGTCTGCCTCCTCTCCATCTCCAAGGGTGCCTGCTTGGTCTGCTCTGTGAGATATGTTGCCAACAGAACTGTCTAATGCTCAGAAGTTCTGGAACCTGAAATATTCAAG
>VZRX01007046.1:78617-122275 GCA_013398075.1 Notiomystis cincta
GGTGTGCCGGCTGGAGAAGACCTTCCAGCGCCAGAAGTACCTCGGCGCCACGGAGAGGAGGAAGCTGGCGGCTGCCTTGCAGCTCTCGGAGATCCAGGTTAGTCCCGCAGGAAGCGGATCCTTCCCGGCCCCGTCGGGCAGGGGCAGCCGGGGTCGGCGGTTCCGCATCGGTCCTTCCTGCGATGAGGAGACGTAGCACTCTGGAGTCGAGTTTAGCTGGGGCTGGGGATCCCTCGGGGATTAACGAGTTGCAACCCTGGGAAATTTGCGGCACTCTCTACAGGGAAGTTATCAAGGTTTTTCTATTTCTTAGTGAGGTAAAATGTCCTGGGTATACAGCGACCTGCGTGTAGATAATGCAGAGCTCACATCTGTTCTGAAAGACTTTAACTGATTAATGTAAAATCCCCGAATGCAGCCACTCTTCCCTTTACATCCCGCAGGTCCTCTGCCTTCTGCTAAGTAGGGCAAAAGCATCAGTCCAGCTGTGTCAGTTCCATCTGAACCAAAATGGCAAAAGCAGCTGAGATATGGTTGTTCATGGTTTGCACGTAATCTTTAGGCAAAGTCCCTGATTTGTCTCCTGCATCCCCTCTTCTTCTTTCTCTTGCTTAGATTAAGACCTGGTTTCAGAACCGGAGGATGAAACTGAAGAGACAGATACAGGACCACCAGCACAGCCTCGTGTCCCCTGTTCCACTGTACAGCTACGCCCCGGGGACCTCGCCAGCTCTGTTCCAGGATGGTTTCCACTACCCCTTTGCTGCCCAGCACCAGAGACTCCTGCCTGTGAACCCGGTGCCTGCTGTGCAGTTCAGCTTCTTTCCCAGATATGAGGCGTCACAAAGCACCTACCACTTTATGGCAAATGAACTGCCCTACTACCATCACCACCTTCTTCCTCATCCTTCTTTCCATCCAGTTATTCAGAACAAAATGGACAAGCAATGCCACCCTCTATATGCATTATAGTGAAAAAGCAGTGGTTTGTTTACACTGTAATGTGTTCCATGCTCAGAATCTCTTCCCCGATTTGGAAGAATATCTTTATTATTTTAAGTTAATTGTGAACGTGAATAATTTTATATTTGATAATTAATATTAAAATATTAATAAATTTAATGTGAAATATGTTAGGTAGCTGGTTTTCGTTGCACATCCCCAGTTTTTCATAAGTGTGTATATATATAAATAAAATCTGAACAGTTACACGTGTCAACTCTATATAAGATTGCACTTGTGCAATGTAAACTGTGATGGTCACTCATCCTCCTGTAAAGGTAATGAATTTACATGTTTTAATACCTTTTGTCTCACTTTTCTGTCCTCCCACCGAGATTGTTGTTGAGTGTTTGGTAGCCTGGACAGAGGCAACTGCACCCAGTTGCCCTGCAGTGTGCTTTGAGCTAAGTGCATCCTCCAGGGGAAGGATAAGCTGTCGGTGCTTTGTCTTCTGGATATAAATCGAGTATTACAAGTCCAGTCCCATCTTCCATGTGAAGGCAGCAGAGGTAATATTCAGCCAGCATGTCTTTAAATAGGAAATAAACGGATCAGACCTTCGTGATGGAATTTTAAACTTCTACAATTGCCAAAACAAATGCTAGGCAAAAAAATTTGTCTTGGGTGTAGTTGTGTCTGGTTCAAAGCCTGAATGGGATTGTAACCTGAAAATCTGGCCTTTGTCTCACTACTAAATAACAATTATGATGGCATACTTTGCAATTTTGCACTTCTTAAGCAAATTTATCTTTTTCCTTTAAACATGTAAAGGGTTCAAGTTGTTGTAGTAATCCTGAAATGTGTTGGGTTTTTTTAGTTCTTTCTGGGGTTGGTGTTCACACCTCCTAAAAGCGCTTAGTTAACACTTATTTCTTAGTCCAGATTTTAAGGAAGTGTCATTAATTCACCTGAAAGGCCTTTGAAATACATGACTTGATTGTTGCATTGTAGTCTAAATTTCCACCCTCCACCCTCTAATTCAGTGAGTCATCAAGAGTTCCGATGTAATAGCCTAGGGGCTTCTCACTGGTGAAAAAAATACTTTGAAGGGGTAAAGGGAATTTTCTGTAGAAGGTTTAAAGTGACTGAGAAACGTTCAGGTTGTCCCTTCAGCTGCCTGGCTGTGTCACGGATCAGTGCTGCCCTGGTGGGGCACTGAGAAGGGGTGTGGTAGGGGAAATTCCTTCGAGCATCTCCCAACTTCCCCTCGTCCCTGTTGTCTACCAAACGGGATGGAGGGGCGAGCTGGGGGGGAGGGTACAGGGACACGAAGAGGGGAAAAGGGAATGCCTGGCACAAATCTGTAGTAGGCCCCTTTTTTCCCTTGTGAGCAGAGGAAGAGGGAGGGTTTGGGTTTCTTTCTTAAATTTTTTAATTTTTTTTTTTATTTAGGGTAATTTTTTCTGTCTTTCCCGTTGCAGAGTAGTCCAACCATCACCTAGCAAGCAAGTTAGATTGGTCTGGAGTGGGGAAGGAGATGTAGTCTCACCTGCTGCAGCTGCTTTATACTGATGTAAGGTCTCTTGTTGCCCATTGTCTAAAGGCTTGGCTTTGCCACTTTCCATAAAACCTGCTTTGTGACTTCTAGGAACAGCTCTTAGTGTTCCTAAGAGCAAGCCTGAACTAATCCTGCAGTTTAAAAATTAAGGAGGCTATCAAGTTACAGCTGCAACTTTTGGAAGTAAAAAGTGAAATATTTTGAGTGTCCCAAGAAACCTGAACTGGTGAACAGTTCCTTTTCATAAGCAGATTTACATTGCAAGTATATTTGATGTTGGCATCAACATGCTTGCCAGTTAATTCCTTAGCCTCATCTCACTTTAAGTGCATAAATGCAACATGCCCATCAAAAAACAGGAGAGACCACTTGAAGAATGGTGCAGAACAAACACATAAAAGAGAACACTGGGCAACTTGTTCAGTTTTGTTCATAGCGTTTTTACCTGTGGTAACATTTTAATTTAAATGCACTTGCTGTAGTTTACAAATGTTTCCTTAAAACCCCACACTCAAGTAGAATGGACAAAGATTTCAACACCATTGTCTATTAAATGACATGGTTATCATGTAAATTTCAGTGTAAACAGTACTCCACTTTTTTAGTGCAGATCCACACATGATTATAGGTTATTTTCTGAAAACTTTTAGATAGGAAAATTTCCATACAGCATGGTGAAGACTGTAGGAATAAAGAGAGATTTCATGTCCTCCACTTCTACTCTCAGTATAACTTCTCTAATATAGGCAATTTTCTCCTCTAATCAAACTTTTTTATGATAAGGAAATAATTCAAAGATGAATCAATTTATTTAATATAACAGAATAAGTTAAATAGTTAATCTGCGAGATATTTGGCACTTTTTTCAGATTACAGATAATCGTTGGCATTTTTAACAGGAAGGAAGATCTGGTTGGAGCATCAGTCTTTTATGTTCAGTGGTTAGAGTCACTGCTGGAAGCACAGAGGAGTAACAAGATAATCCTGGCCCGGGAGGCAACAGTAAAGCTGGACTTGGCAAAACTGGCTGAAGAGACTGAGCTGGAACCGGAGGTAACAACAGGGCAGGGCTTGGCAGAGCTGTGTGAAGGGAAGCAGCAGAGGTAGCAGAGACACTGGCATCTCCCCCATGAGGACAGCTGGATGAGGCCATGTCTGGGTAGCAACGATAGGGCAAAAATAAGCCCGAGAAAAGAGCTTCGATCCTGGCATCTTGAGTCTGGCGTTTGAACTTCATACGACGGTTCTGAAACCAGGTCTTTATCTGAGGATAAGAAAAAACAGTCAAGAACCAAACCACTTATCCTTTTTCCATATAGAGTACACCCTAAAGGCAGACTTATTGTCAAAGTAACAGAATGCATTAACAGTAAAGGTGTCGGGCTAATAACGTTGGTCTATAGTTAATGCAGAGCAATTGTCTTGGCATGGTGAGGAATCAAACCGTGAACACTCCATGATGCACGGCAAGCCAATACTCAGATGTGGACCTGGGCTGTAGCTAACACAAGGCTGGTGCTGTGGGGCTAAAAGGGCTGGGTTGGGGTAGTTCTGTTCAAAAATCCTGCAATGCACCTGCCCAATAGATACACAGCCAGAACAAAGAGTTAGCCTGAAAACTGATGTTCTGGAGATTGTGAAACTGCTTTCACCCCCAGTGAAGTTTCAGCTTTTGAACTTGTATTAACCATTCACCGTTTGCACCTTGTCTCTGGAGGACTCGGAGCTGGACGGGCACAGCAGCGCCAGGCAAGGCAGGGCTCTCAGCCCGTTTTCTGCCAGCGGGCCGAGAATGACGGGCGGCCCGGGACAGCACCGCAGGAGCTGTCACTGTCACTGCCCCGTCCCCCGTGCCCGTGAGGCGCCCACCCACCCCTCGGGGCCCGTGTCCCGCTCGGGCGGAGGGCGAGGCCGCGCTCACCTGGCTCTGGGAGAGGTTCAGCACGGCGGCCAAGCGCCGCTTCTCGCCGGCGCCGATGTAGCGCTGCTCGCGGAAGCTGCGCTCCAGCTCCTGCAGCTGCGCGGCCGAGAACTTGGTGCGGGAGCGCCCGGGCGCGGCGCCCGCAGACTCCGCTTCGCGCCCGGGGCTGCGGCGCTCCGCGGCCTCCCGGTCCCGGGCCGTGTCTGCGGGGACAGATGGGGGCGGCTGAGGGGGGGACCCTTCGGGGGAGCGGGCACGGCCGGGACTCACCGGGCATCTCCCGGGCTCCGCCGCGGCTGCTCTGGGCCAGCCACTCCACCGAGAAGGGCCCCTTCTCCATGTCCCCGGCCCCGCCGGCTCCCGCTGGAGCCGCCCCGGCCGCCGGGGCAAACATTTAAAGCGCCTTCCCCGGCGTGGTTTGAAAAGGCCCAAAGCATCAAATGAGGCCGGGGACAAAGGACCTCATTGAGAGGCGCTTTAATCTCCCCTTTCAGGTGATTGTTACATCCGCCTAATCTCGGAGCGCAGTAGTTTGCAGAACTCAAGGCTGCCTGACCTGGCGCCAAGTTCAGCGCGGAGTCGTCTCCTCACCACGTAGGTGCTGGGAATTGCATCACGGCCCGGGCTTTTCCCGCTGCCCGAGCTGCCCTCGGCCCCCGCGATTTTCAGTCTTTATCTCCTGCTATGAAGGACGAGGATTCAGAAGGGACTGATAACGGAGAAGGACAGGGAGAAGCCTCTTTTATGAGTCTTATACCCAAATTTTGAGCCCCTCTTGCCTGCTTGATGCAAGGCTTGAAAGAATCCCCTTTGCCTTTCTATCAGCAAAGGAAGTAGGGACGTGAGGTAGGAACAAGTTGATTAGTCCCCGTCAGATAGAAATCTTGAAGAAATATTGATACAGTATCTTGCCAACACGCCTGTGAGGAACTCAGTGCTCTTCGTTAAGTTTGGGCGGGTAGAGGTTGTTTCAGCTCGGAGTTACTTGGAAAGTGCAGGGTTAAATAGTTTTTGGTGCTGTCCATGAGGCAGAGTGCTGCAGTCAGGACTCTCATCTTCCTCTGAAGCCTTAGGTACACTTGTTGGCTTTCAGTTTATGTAGTATCAGCGATTTTGAGAAGTCTTCAGGGAGAGAATAGTTGAAACTAGAGCACAGTGGCATTAGCACAGCAATTTGTTCGGTCATTTTCAGAAAACGGGGTGGGAAGTTTTGAATAATTTGAGTTCATGCTTATGAATTTAAGAATAAGATTAAGCAATGAGCAGTTATGTGTCAGGACACTGGACAAGTTAGGAAACATTGAGAAAATTACTAGTTCGCTTGAATTTATCTGTTCACGTCTTAAAACGCCGTCTCCTTTTCCTGCATCCCAAGAAAGAAATGTGTGCATTTCAAAGTAAACAGTTCTGATGTTCTTATGAAGCAGATCAAAGAAGAGGAGTGTAAACTCTGTTCAGAGGCAGTCTGTTCTAGGATGATTCAGATAAGGGTGAGAAAAGAACCACTTTTACGGTCTGAAGTGGGCCTGGGATGGCACAGTCCTTGTCCCCTGCAAACGCGGGCTAACACATTTACAGGTTGTTTCGGTAAACAGTCAGCGCTGCTTGAGTTTATACAGTCAGAGATAATGAAGCGGCTTCCACGGAGCGGAACATGTTTGAGACAACGTGCTAATTCTTAAACTTCAAAGAAATTCATGTCACCTTTTATGAAGGGTGATGTATTTATAGTGAGATGGCAAAAGATAATGCTACACTCGCAGCTCTCACTCTCCTTAGGTTTTCTACATTTCTCAGGTAGGATTGTTATTATTCCCTTAAAATGCAACATAATTTTGTTAACTATACTGAAGCACGACACGTAAAAGATTTTTACACTCTGATTTTGAATATTCTTCCTACATACGTTCATCTGCTTTTCTACTCTTTTGTTCTTCTTGCAGTAAAAAGAAAAAAAAAAAAAAACATCTCTTGAATATCTACCTGATCAGACTGGGTTTTTTTTTTGTTTTTAATAAACATGACACTTCTAGTAGGTGACAAGATATGCTTCGAGGCAAAGCAATGATTTTGCAGACCTGACACTTATGTTTTACAGAAAAGTTCTTCTGACTAAGCTAACAGAGACAGTGGTTGCATTGTCTTCGTGTGCTTCTGATTCCACTCACAGCGATTTGCAGCTCTTACAAGCAATTAAGATGCAAGTTGAAAGTTACAGCTTTTCTTTTTAGTAAAAAGCAATCCAAACCCACCACCAGCACCACCCCATCCCCCCTCTTAGTTTCCATAACGTTATGGTAAAAATTACTGGGAAATGATTCCGTGTTCAGGACGATTTGTCTGAAATGGACCATTACAAATAATGGATCATTATTATTTTTAGCCTGTTTCCTTGTCCTAAACCCCTGCAAATTAATCCTGGAGAAAGTAAAGTTTGGTCTGGAAAAATGAGTAAGTACTAGAGAGTTTCTGAGGTGAATCATTGTAATTTAGTGTTACAGGTAACATCTAACCAGAAGGATTAGCAAAATATTATTCCTTTGTTATATGAATGTTTCTAGTTATTGATTATTATGGTGCTTATTTTAACAGAGGAACAAATGTCTTGAAACAACGAAGTTTTGCCACAATTATGGCAGTTTTTAAATTTGTATTTTGGTGTGAATGGGTTAGGTTTGTGGGTATTTTGTGGGGTTGGTTTTTTTTTTTTTATCCTGCTATCATCGATCATGTTATTATCTAACTATATAAAAATAATCGATTGCACAATTTCAGGTAAAAAGCCTTAATTTCAAAAGACACAGGAAGCTAATACAATATTTTATTTATCTCTAAGGAAAGCAGTCTTTCAGACGATGGTTTAGCTTGTGAGGCTTCCTTCCTACCTTTTTCATGCAGAAAACCATGCACAGACATACAATGAAAGTGACTCTGGTGGCTGTTTGAGACACTTGCTTTTTTATTGCAAACAGAAGTAGATGATATAGTGAATAAACTTTCTTGTGCTGGCATTTGAGTGCACTAAAAAGATGTATAGTCTTCTGCTATGCGAGAAAATCAGTATGTGTTTTATTTTGGTTTTTAATGGGTTTTGGTCTTGTTAGTGTGATTATTTTCCCCTCTAAGACCTTTCTGTTATGATTCCTTTGGTTGATATTTAAAATTTAGAGACTTGGAGTATTGTGGTGTGTGATTGATTTTGGGGAGGCAGCATCCTAGTTAATAACAAATTATATTTTTTGTCAATTGTCATTTGACCTACAATGCTGGAACTAATCAGGAAGCTCAAAAAAACTAGAAATGTCAGTGGCCACGAAGGCAATAAACACAAGCAAAAATATGCCTGAAATAAATTATTTTTTAAAAATGCTAATGTTCATGCGTTGATTGTTATTGTGATGATTTACATAAGATACAGATCATGGCTTGAGGCAAAACTCCCATTAAAAGGACTTTGATGGAGTGATTGGATCTCATAAGCTACCCTCACATGAGAGCAATTACAAGTCAAAAGGTAATTGCCTGTGTTTCTGGTTAGCAATTAGCATTCGTCAGGACCTGTGATGAAACATTTATCCCATTTTCCACTGATTATCAGCACTTTTTATGAACGCGTGGAGTGCAAAGCCCATGATGGCCCAGCCTTTGAATGTGAATGGTGAGCTGTAAGTGCGTGTAGGGGAGGTGCAACTGGTGGAAGTTTTACTGCCGGGATTTAGTGACAGAGCCTTCCTTGACTGAGCCCTCAGTGAGAACGTCGGGTGACACCTACAGCTCTGCCTTCTGGTGTCTGTGTAAGGGTCTTGTTGAAGTAACTTTATGAAGCGTCTCACGGTTGTTAATGTTTTTAATCATTGCATCAGTTGTGGAGATAATTTCCTGCAAAGCAACAATTAGTCTCTTGGTTTGAGCACAGAAGATGTTAAAGCACAGAGGCTGTAGCAGGATTTGTCAGTGTGCTAGCAATGAAAAACCCTGCAAACAGGTTATTCAGTCGTTTTAACAGATATTAAGGACATTCATCAGATAAAAACGCTACAAACTACATTAATTTCTATCTCATGTAAAGGACATGCCTGTCTAAAAGAAATATGTTGAGTAGTACCACCGGCTCTGCTGTTGGGAGGAATTGATTCACTCCTCCTTTCCTCCTTTTGGCCCTGCTTTTCCTAATATGCTCTGAGCTTAGGTGACCCTCTGACCTATCAGAGAATCCATTTAGGCTTCTAAGCTAGCAGAAAACAGGGGGGAAAGAAAAAAAGAAAAGAAAATGGCTTTTTTAACAGCTTGGAGATATACCCACTTACTGAAAGATTGGATGAGCTCTATTTTGCACGGAGCAATGCTTGAAGCATGGAAAGAAAGAGGAAGAACCTGGATGATTCGTTCAGTAGTGAGTAATTTGCTGCTTTATATAGGTAAATGCAGGTGTCTCTGCAGTCAGTGGGTCAGCAAAACTCCTCACTTTGTCCAGATGGACAGACTAAGGCAGCACAAGGTGAGAACTGGATTGGTGCGCAGATGTAACTCACTAGTAAATAAATGTTGATTTTTGAATACGACTCCTCCTCTCAGGGTTTCCTTTTTGCCATCTTTCTCTCTGTTTGCCGGGCGCTGCTCCGGCCGGGTGTCCCTCGGTGCCGCCGCCCGGAGGCGCTGCGGGCGCGCTCGGTCCCCGCGCTGGGGCAGCGCCGCCCGCCGGGAAGAGCCGCCTGTCCCGGCGTCGGGAAGTGCTTTTCTACCTCGAATTACATCATGTCGTAGTGGACATCCCCTCCCCTCACTTTAATGTAAAACAATACTGATTTTTTAATGAAATTAAAAGTAAAATTAATTAAAATTTAATTACTGCCTAAATTAAAATGCCGCTTAATCTTAATTTAAAGCTCTTGACATATTATACAGCAGGGGGAAAAAATAAAAACAAAACAGGGAGCTTTTATTTAAAAATGCTTGACCCATCTCTTGGGAAACCTGTCCCTGACAGAAGAAATACGTTGTTTGTTGTGTCACTAGTCTTTCTTCATTGTAATATTTTTTCTTTTATGGTTCCTTTCTTCACTTGATCTACAGCTTCTCATACCTGTAGCTGTGAGACTCTGGTCCTGCAGAATGGAGTGTGGGGAAAAAGTAATAGATCGTTGGCCTAAAAATTCAGTGCACACTGTAAGGCATTTTTTATGAACTAGATTTAAGATTGAATAATGCCAGTGTGTTTTTACTTTTAAGCCCGTGGCAGTTTGTGTAAAAGTTACAAAGATTACTTTAAAAACTAACTAAATAAATACAGAATGTGGGTGCATAGCAAAGCTGACTTATCATTAATGGTAAAAGGTACATTTTGCTGACAGGAGTAAGCATTGTAGCCCCAGGTTCTGAAGGGGGTGTGCTATTGAAATGAACGGCCTGCAGAAAGAAAAGAGCCCCAAAAATCCCCCCACCCTAAAGGCCCCAAATCCTTCCATGCTAGCAATAGATCCATCTTTCCACATGCTGCACACCCGTCCCTCCCTCCCGCTGCTGCGCTGCGCCTCTGTAAACGCCGTGTCCCGGAGCTGCCGCTGCGCGCCCGCTGCCCCATCCCGGCTCCGCTCGCTGCGGGCTCCGCGGGGCAGCGCGGAGGCTTCGGGGGTGCGGAACCTCTGCGGCTCCTCCCTGGGAGCCGGGTGAAACCCAAGTGTCCTGAACGGGTGTTGAGGGAGGGAGGAATTACAACCCGTTAATTAAACTGATGTCGCGTTTGTTTACTACAGTAAGGAACCCTCAGATTAGTCCCAAATTGAGCCATATTGACCTTTATGTTTTCCTCCCTCCCTCTGTGCTCCCATGCATGGTGCGTAAATTATCATTAAATTGCAATTCCTCGGTGAAAAAAATCCACCAAGTTAGCGAAGACAAATACATGAAGTTGTTTTGGTGGATTTTTTTCCTGTTTGCTGGTTCTGGTTTGCTTTCTTTTTAACCCAAAGATTTTTGCTCTTTCCTCTTTCTGGCTTTGGTAAGAATTAGCTGAGGCTCCAAAGTAATCAGGAGGAGGAGAAAGGTATGAAGGACTGCTCCTTTTCAGCATCAGTCAGCTGCTTAACCTGCTCCATTTTTCATGTAGGACTGCACCTCTCCTGTTCACATGAAGTAACAAAGCTGACCTATTGGCATTTTAAAAAGAGAAAAATGAATGTGTATGCTGGAATAATATTTGAGGATTTAGCTGCAGTTTCAGTAACCAATCTAAGTGTTCATAGTACAGCACACTGCTGCCAACTGTGTTGGTTTTGTAGCAACCCCCTGCATTTGGGTACAGACCATGATTCCTCACTGCTCTTCCACTGTCACTTTTGGCAGTGCTGACGGTGCTGTTCAGAGATTAATTAAATTTACAAGTGTCTGTGAGTCTTTGAAACAGGCAGAGATAAAGATTTTTCTCTAGGACAAATCAAGTCATGGGTATTTTGTGTTAGGCAACTGGGTACAGGGGAAGGGTAAAAATTTTTTCTCAAACTGCAATTCCAAAGGTGTCCCTATTTGTCCTTCCAGCATAAGCAACTTGTGCTTCTCTTATTTGATTCTTTTATATTATACTGATACAGCTGTTTGTGCAGGTACCAAAGGAATCAGATCAGGGAAATAATTCCACTGGGAGGAGGGGAAGCAGAATTTTTGTCTGATACTTCTTTTTATTTTCCTCCAAGGTAGCTTGATTCTCTGATCTAATTTAAAGCTCAGATACAGTGAAGAAAAAGCAGGAATAGGGAGTCATGGGAACTGCAGGATTCTAGAATCCAAATATGAGGACATGATTTCTCAAAAAAGATACCTTGTGTTCAATTTTTCCCATTTCCCAGCAGCTGCATGAGCAATGACAAACAGAGTGAGCAGCAGGAGTATATTTGTGCAAAGGAACTTTGTTGAATCTTTCACTGCCCATTTAACTCAGGCAGGAATACAAAGTGTAATGCACTTGCTGGACAGTAAAAGCCCTAATCCTGATTTCCTTTGTATTGCAATGTTCCTTACATTTTCCCAGCCTGTCATTCGACACCACTGAGTATTTAATATTCAATAATGTGACACGTACTTCAGTGTGTTACTTTCATCATGTTGTTCCATAAGTTGGTCTTAGCCTGATCTTAGACTTAGAAGGTGAAAAAGATATTTATAGCTAAAATTCTGTCTTTCTATTAAAGCCTTACAGAATGGGATCACCCTGTCCTTACCTCCTAGGCTTTTGTTCCAACTTAAAATAATTATTTTTTTAATGATGATTAGACTGTATCTTGCACTGTGCCAAAAAAAAAGAGGGGTGGGGGGGAAGGTCTCTCTACCCACACTTTAACCACGTCTTTTACTCTCCTTTCAGTCTTGTTCGGGAAGGTGTTTAAGCATAGGGTTGTGGTTTGTGTTTGAAAGATTAAGCACAAAAAAAGGTAAGGTAAGGTGAAAAAACCCTGTAAATTATCTGTGCTTCATTGTCCCATTGCTGTCCCACCCCTCCTCCCGATTTGGTAGCTCTGGTGCCAGTGCCTGATGGAGTTTTATCACTTACAAGTCCTGTTGTTTCATCACTTTATGGATGCTTACAGAGACTGGAGTTTGGAGTTGAGAACCATTTGAGTTATGGCTTGTGAGGTTTTCCTTCAGCCATGGAAGCTGGGATCAGTAACCAGTGGTATTGAGAGGGAGAACTAGATTTGCTTTCCTTAAACCATTTTTAAAGCACAAAAAATCCAACAGCCCCAAATCATATAAAAACCCAAAGCCATGTAAAAGAGGTGTTTTTCCTCAGTTCATTTGCTCAGTTCAGTTTGCTGCTTGCTTTGCTGCTACAGTGATTGTTATGGCTGATATTTGGCCTGCTGCTTTTACAGATTTTGTTCCTAACTCAAACACTTTATTTCCTTCTATTTTTGGTAATGGCTAAGATGACATTATTATTCCTATTAGCTTTTAATTTGAACTGTGCATTCTGTGCTGTAAGAAAAAAAAAATCAGTTATAATCCTGTTGCATAGGGATCTCAGAGTTGTTATAGGCTAAGTTTTAAAAGAGATGTATTAAAGTTAGAATATACACTGGTGCAATTGCTTTTTAAGTTTTAACATGAAATTTCTGTGAAATATGAAAAACTGCAAGTTATGGGGGGGGGTCTCTTGTTTATTTATAATTTTGTTTGGTTTGTATGTCTTTTTCCCATGTCTGTGTAGTAATTCTGGGGGTTCCTTTTGACTTTAATGACTATGAATAGATGTTTTTTTTAATATTCATAAAAACCCTTACAATCTCTCTTTACCACAAGCTTTGATCTGAATTCTGTGAATAAAGATATGGTTGTGGATGTAATTTCTTAATTGCCTTTTAATTTAAGAAAAAGGGGATATGTAAATAGAATAGTCCTCTGACACTATTAGAGATAAATAAAAAGTAACTTCTAAAATATTCATTTAATATTGAATAGTGTAGCATAATGATAACCACTGGGTAAAATGATTTGTAATGCACCTTGTTTTGCTCTCTCTGAGCCCACAGCTTTACACCTGTTAGAAACTCTGATGCAGTGTAACACAAACTTTTGATCTGTGACTGACACATTAGATATTTATTTGACACAAATTATGTACAGTTACATTGTTTCATAACAGCAGTATTTTTCCCCCCAAAATTGATATGACACATTGCTATTTAGAGTAAATGAAAGCAATTGGACAGAAACATAAAATTCGTGTTTAATGACTGTTTTTCTACTAAATAAGATGAGCAAAGAGAGCTTCTACTTCCACCTCCAAGACACCTGTGGGTGAAAGAAAGAAAAAAAATCAGTATGTTTTTAATTTCATTTAGTAGTAACTAAGTTTTGCAAGAGAAGACTTTGCAATTCCACACATGCAGGCATCACATAAAAGGTACTTAGGATCTCAAGGGATAAAAATCCTAAGGATAATTGATATATTACAGACAACCCACTGAGGGAGCATTTGTGTGACTGGACTTTCCACAGTGAGTCAGCATTACCTGGATGCAGTGGTGGCTGATCCAGCATCTGTGAGACCCGAGACAGGGAGAAGAGCAGCATTTTTGGCAGTTTGTGTGGCTGCATTTCTGTTGTTTTCAATTGGAGACTTAGGGGACTAAGGACTACAGAAGTAACTTCTTAGTGCTGCGTGTGTTTTACATCAGACCAAGTGATTCATGTAATCGTGTAGCTGGAGGAATCCTTAAAATATTACTCTTGTAATAAATCAGATTTAAGAGGAAACCAACACTTAGCTGTTAGAGTAACTAGGGCCAGTGGTTTTTTACGCTGGTTTTGAGGGTTAATTGGGAGTTTCATAAATTTACCTTTCACCTCTTTGCCTATCTGCTGCCTCCAAACATTTCTGCCGTTGCCTTCGCGATGCTGCTTGGGATGAGTGGTGAAGCACCTCGGCTGCCCCATTTTCCCATGCCCTATACCTCTTTAGAAGCAATTCTCAAAGAAGTATATGCATAGGAAAAAGGAACAACGAGCCAGATCACAATCCACTCCTCTTTCGGCAAGAGTAAGCCTGGAATACAAATGTGTACATTAGGGAGAATAAAAACGGTTTATATTCTTTACACAGTGCTGTTTCTTTTGAACTATAAGGCTGTTAGAAACTACTGCAGACTAAAACAGGGGGTGAAGTATGTGAGAGAACCAACATTAATGTACAGGATTCAACAGTGCTTAGCATGTTAACAATTCATCAGTGCACATTTTTGAAATACGTACAGGAAAGTGTAGAGTTCTTAGAAAAAATGAAGTGCAGCACTGCAGACTTGACCTGAAAATTAATTACAAGTTAGTAACAGTATCCCCTTTTCAGTATATTGCACTATTGCACGGCATTTGAGGTTTCATATTTAAGACCTGAGAAAATACTTATTCGAATTACTGAACAAATGCAGGAGAGAAAGAAAGAAAAAAGAAAGAAAGCTATAAAGTACAAAATAGGGTAAAATCAGCACTACAAGCAGCAGTGAGACTTACCTGTTTTGCTGTCTGATGCTTGAAATGCAGTAAGTTCGTTTCTAAGAGAATTTATGCTTTGCTCAGGACCTTGAAGAAGTATGAACTATACAGTGTTACTGTTTTCCTAAGTGATAATCGCTTTGCCCCTTGCCAAGGTATTTGCTGCACCTGCACATTGGGTACACAGAAGTGCTGCTGAAAACATGGGAAGTTTCGCCCATGTGTTGGGGGAGTGCAACAGACAACAGAAGTGATAGGAATAATTAAAGTGATGTCTCGAAAAGTGCGCTGAGAACGAGAATTTATCGCCTGTGTTTTCTTTCACCTACGTCAATGGTGTTTGGAAAGTGTAAATCTGTGAGAAGACCTTTTGTTCTCAAAGTCTGGGCTGTGTTTCCAGTCTCACCCACCCCCCTTTTCCCCAGCACACTATTTTGAGAATCTCTATCAATGTCCTTCACAGTGAATACGACTGTCCTGGGGAGATAGCAAGGTCTGTGTACAAGGCTTTCCTCTGCTTATCCAGGCACCCCCGAGGCTCCGTGCTGGATGCCAAGGCTGGGAAACATCTTTCACCATTTTTAATCCTATTTGCTAATAAATTCATTAACCATTTGCTTTCAAGTTGCTGTCTTTCTTTTAGGATATTTATTACACTATCAAACTGCATCTCCTATGTAAAGATGTTCTGGTTTATATATTAGAAGTCTGAAGTGATCAGCTGAAATTGTTTGAAGTGGTTCAAAAGAATTCAGAGAATTACAGTGTCACAAGCAGTCACAATACTAATTGTTAGATGCTGTTGTTTATTCATAAGTTTGGACACCCCTGAAATTCATTGTGTGTTCTTTCAGTGTCAGGAGATTTAAAAGTTTCTTTAATTTCCTAATTTTCCTTTTTTAATCTCAAGTTTAGTTTGTTCCTTTCTGTCATTAGAAACAGTCATTGCATTATGATTTGTATGCAGTACTTTAATAAAAAATTCTAGTTTTCAGTTTAGGATTAATGTTTCTTTAGATTTTTACAGAGATACAATTGATTCTTTTAGTTTTTCTTCAGGTTCTGTGCTTGTTAAGCCATCCCAGTTGTGACCTGAAGCAAGCACTTTATAATTTTATGATTTTTAATATGCAATTCTTACTTCAACTCTTCTGGGCTTTCTGCCTTCCATCAGGGAGCTTTATCACCTGGAAAGAGGAAAACTGTACTGCACAAAACCACAAAGTGTTCAGTGCTGTGGACACTTTGTGTGAACCCATTCCAGCAGCTTTTCATATAATAGCTGTGCTAGAGGAATTGTCAGTGCTGGTTTGGCTGTGTGGTGTTCTGAGGGAGAGAGAGAAAGAGAGAAGGTTGTTTGTTTGGGGTTTGTTTGTTTTCCTGGGGAGTTGGACATTGAATTGCTGGCTTGGCAGCTGGAATATAGATGGTATTTCAGCTCTAGTCCTCTGGTCTGGGCCTCAACACACAGCCTCTTCACAGGTGCCTGGGGAAGCTGAAGGGCTTTGCAGAAAAAATTGCTGAATTTAAATTAGTCAGGTTATACATTCTGTAATACAACATACCTGGACAAACGTATAATTAAATTACTATTATTTGTAGCATTTGTGGTAAATATTATAAAGGAAAACATTACTAAAAAGTACTGAATACATAATATTTATATACAATGCTTTGGAAGTCTCACATAATAATGTTCTGCCCAAGTTCAATTTATTTTGGGGATATAAAGTGCTTCACTCTTTGCTGCCTACAGTTTTCAATGTTTAGCTTAAAAGTATGACTACTGCAAATTAATTTCAAGACAATGTAGTGAATACATAAAACCATCATTGAGTGATCCTTGCAAAAAATGCCCATTTGCACAAAATCCATTTATAGAACATGATGTAGGCAGAAGAGAATGAACATTCTTGTTTGCAAATGCCAAGTAATAATTTTGTAATGAGATGCATTATTTTATTTTCTTGAGGGTTTTTGTGTTTTTTTTTCTTTAAATTAAATTGCCTAAAATTGAAGATACATGAAATGTGAGCAGATAGTTGAGGCATAAATTATAAAAACTATGCTACTGTGGGAATGGTAATACTCAAAGCTGTTGAAAGAAAGCTTGCATATTTTGTCTGGAAGAATGAAGCTGGAAGATATCTTAACTGCTAAGGGAACCAACACAAGATATAGTAGTTGGCCTTCAAAAGTGTTTTTCCTGGGCTAAGTCATGTGAATGAAGTTGTTTGTATGCAAACTGCAGGAAGCAGCTTATGAAAATCAACTGGAAAAAACTCATATTCAGAGATCTGATTCAGTGTCCACTGAAGTCAGTGAAAGATTCCCAGCAAAACCACTGGAACCTCAAAATCTTTTGGGTGTTTTTTGTCCTTTAGTTCTGAGGGTAAATGAAGTGCCAGTGTTTTACATGTCAAAGCTGAAACTTTGCTTAACTGTAGACATGCACCAGAATTCCAGCACAACTAGTAGAATTGTTTTTTTTTTAAGTGAAGACATTTGATCTGATTATATTTAAGTTCCACTTGCAATATGTTAACCAATACAAGCATATCTTGAAAGTACCCTAAAAAGATTTTCCTATCCTTCAATTGCCTCTCGCTGTTCTTTTTAAGGAGTAAAGGCTCTTCTTCCTTTCATTATTTGATTTGGAATCAATTTTTTCTTCCCTTTTACTCTCTTTTCTCATTCACAGTTCTGTTTAGCCATGTGTGTTTGTAGGGTGATCTGTGGTAGAACTCGAACACACAGGGTAATGTTCTTTACTCCTGTGGCACAGAGTTGTCTTAAACTGCAGATCGCTCTGGGCTACCAAAAGTAATTGCTTTCAATTTTGCGCATTAGGGAAGACTAAATTTGAACCGTTTCTGGTGTGCTGATGCTCTCCACTGTCTCCCTTGCAAGAGGGGTTTCTGAAAAGGTGCTGCTCCATTATCGAGTGATGTATCTCGAGTGAGTGATAAAGGCTGCAAGATGCTTTTGCACAGAGGTTTCCCCCAGGGTATCAGTGAGGAAACAAGCTAAACAGACAAGTAGCTGACAATTCCCTCCTGCCCTCAGTAGGACAAACAATTGGTTTCACATTTCCTTGGAAAGCATTGTTGAGTTTACAGTAATGTTATGACTGGGAATAAGCTGCCCCAAGCCTTTTAACCTCTGCCAGATGTGTAGAGTGTAATGAACACTCCACAAAATGGCTTTGCATTTCTGGCTTCTCATATCTGAGCTGTGCCTTCCTGCACGACCTCACTGGATTGCTCCCGTTAATTCAGCACTCTAAAATAATTTGCATTTTAAGTCCCTGCGGACTGAGTGGCTAAGGAAAAAATGTCGTGTTCAAAGCTGAGTATTGATAGAAGTATTTGAACCCCTGTCACCTTGGTTTTAACTAGAAAGGAGCATGTAGAGAGCAGTTTTTAAAATCTGTCTCAATTTGTCAGTGCTTGCAGGTGACTTTGCAGTCTTCATTAACTGTGCTTCTTTAGTACACTAATTGAAGTACTAATGCATCAGTATAACACTGGGAATCCAGCATGTTCCAAGATAAACCTCTTGTTCAATATAGAGGAGGATACTGGTAGAAAGTAGGGTAATTAAGGTAAATCCTTAATTGAGTCAGTTCTGAATCTTTCTAAAAGTTCTGTTTCTTGACATCAGAAGAGAAAATCTTAATAAAGCACTGCTACCTCTTTGCTTTTCCTCTGAGTCCCAACCACATCCCTCTGCTGCTTATTCTGTGCTGATTCTGACTTTTGGTGTCCCTCTTCATAGGCCAGTTCAACTCACTGGTTAGTTTTCAATAGGGGATTAAAAAAAAAAAAGTGGAGATAGATTACCCATCTTGATAAAAGCAAGGCTTTCTGGCCTGACTGCAATACTGTGCCTTCAAAGTGTAAAAAGCCAGAATAGCAGGATTTTTTCTGTGCCTGGTCTCAGAATGGTGTTGCTGCTGTGTGTCATTTCCACACACCAGGTTTTGTCTCTAGTCCAGTTTAAAATTGATGTAATTTTGGAAAAAGAATGCATTTCAGATGTGGAAAAATAGCTACATGTTAATAAAAGGTGAGGATTTCCTTCACCTGTAAATGCATATATTGGCTCATAAGACCTCAACTACTCCAAGCATTTTCCTGGCTGATCAGTAAATGGCAGTAGCACATCTGAACTACCTGTTGGCCTCAATCTCCTGTAGACACATCCCCAGCTGATGTGAATGAGTGAAGATTTGTGGAATGATTTATGTTGATTCACAGCAGCAGGCCTTAAAGTTTTTGCGCTGTTCATTGAACAAAAGTTCATATTTCATTATTTAGGAACTTGTTCTTTAGTTTAAATCTGAATCTATTAGTTTTGTAAATAACTAAACTGACTGTATCCAAAAGCTTCACAGCCCCCAAATTAAACAACTTTACATGTTTACACTTAGAAGAATAGTCTTATTTCAGTGGAATTACTAATGTCAGTAATACAAGGAATGGAACACTTTTTGAAGGATATGATCTGTAAAGTAAAACTTTAGCATTTACACAGTTAATTTATATCTTAATGTTTGACATTGTGACTGAGAGATTTATATTTTTCCCCAATCTGTTATAAAGACACAGGAGCAAACACTTTTGATCAGATTCAAGCAAATCCTCTTAAACTTTAATTACTCTGAAATAGAAATGGAGACAATAGAGCAGCTTGGCCTACAGTGTAGTCACTGAAGGTACCCAACATTCTCAGCAATCTCACTAACAAGAAGCAGACAATGTTTTTTCTACATCCTTTGAAGTATCAATTTTACCTTTAGAAATACAACAGACAAATTCAAACAGTGGCCTTGGCAAAATACGAAAGCTTCATTTAGCATGGGTACAAGTTACTGATATCAAAGAAGCTGGGAAAGAAATTAGTGAGGAGACAGAATTATCTGCTTACCCTGCCAGAGGGAGTAACAGCAAAATTAACCTTGAAAACTGTTTGGAGAGCATTCTTGTGAAAACAGTATGACACAATGTTGAAGTTATGGATATGAAGAGGTCAACAGTTCTTAACTGATCATGGGCAGTTACATTTTATTTACCACGGCTTAGAAGTAGTGTTACAGCAGACCTGTTTGCTCTAAAATTTCTCAGTACAAATACAGTTCACTCATATTTTCTGTATTCTGATAGAAAGATTTGTTCAATTATTATATTGTTCACCCCTGTTCTAAAAGAAAAGCTCCATTCAAGTGTTTAATTTGAACATGGCAAAAATACAGCATCCCAATCGTAGTCAGGCTTAAAATTCTTGCTTCATACTCAGTTTCAGATAATCAGCAAAATAAAATAATTGAGTGGAGTAAGAATAAAATTCATACTTATTCCACATATTTGAAGACCTTTTTTTCTACTTGTAGCTGAAACCTGCTGCAAACCTACCAAACACATTCTCTTTATGGTGATTAGAATTCATGTTTCTGGACATGAGATTTTGTTAATGTTATGCTTAGGTCATCAGGGAATACTAACTTGGACATATTTGCTGTAGACTCCTTGTGAATATTTGGTGGTTGTGATAAACAGTCTTCTAGCCTGCTTTTTAAGAATGTGTTTGTTTTTTTTTAATGTCTAGCCTTTCAGAAAGAGTGTGCTCTAGGGCATCACTTTGGTGCCATCATTATGTGTTTTCAGATCTTAGTTTAAATATGGTTCTGCAAAAATTTATATCTGCAGTATCATGGAATAATGGTTATACTAAAACAAGCCAGATAGCCTTCAGCCTTCAAAATAAAAAATTGTAACAAGTACTAGCTAAATTTACATTCCAGAATTTCCTCAGTCATCAGTGACAACCTCTTCCCACACTTCTAGAGTGGATGGACAGCAGGATGGGGACTGTGGCAGAAAAGTATTCCCTGCTGCAAGTAAAGATCAAGTTCTTGACCACCTGAGGAATGAGGTGCATCCCAGAGTCCTGAGGGAATTGGTTGATGGAGTTGCCAATCCCCTCTCCACAGTATTTGAAAAGTCATGGCAGTCAAGTGAAGTCCCAGGTGACTGGAAAAGGGGAAACATTGTACTCATCTTTAAAAGGGGTAGAAAAGAAGATCCTGGGAACTACTGGCCTGTCAGCATCACCCCAGTGCCTGTGGTGATCATGGAACAGATCCTCCCAGAAGCTCTGCTAGGGCACGTGGAGGACAGGGAGGAGATTTGGGACAGCCAGCACAGCTTCACCAAGGGCAAATCCTGCCTGACCAATCCAGGGGCCTTCCATGGTGAAGAGATACCTCAGTGGGCAGGGGAGAGGCTTTGTCTGGACTTCTGTACAGCCTTTGACACAGTCCCCCACAACATCCTTCTCTCTAAACAAGAGAGAGATGGATTTGATAATGGGATTGTTCAGTGGATGAGGAATTGGCTGGACAGTTGCACCCACAGGGTGACAGTGGTCAATATCTCAGCCTCCCAGTGGACATCAGTGACAAGTGTTGTTCCTCTGGGGACCATACTGGGATCAGTGCTATTTAATGTCTTAATTTTTGCCACAGATGAAGGCACTGAGTGCACCCTCAGCAAATTTGCAGCAGACACCAAGCTGAGTGGTGCAGTTGACACTCCTGAGGGATGGGATGCCATCCAGAGGGACCTGGAAAGCTTGAGAAGGGGCCCTGGGAATCTCATGGGGTTTAATCAGACCAGCTGCAAGGTGCTGCACCTGTGTTGGAACAGCCCCTGTTCCAGTCCAGGCTGGGGATGAACAGATGGAGAGCAGCCCTGCTCAGAAGGACTGGGGGTGCTGTGGGTGAGAGCTGGACATGACCCAGACCCTGGGCACTCCCAGCCCAGAGAGCCATGAGAGATGTCCTGGGCTGCCTCCAGAGCCCTGTGGGCAGCAGGGCAGGGAGATTCTGCCCCTCTGCTCCGCTCTGCTCTGCTCTGCTCTGCTCTGCTCTGCTCTGCTCTGCTCTGGTGAGACTCCATCTGCAGGGCTGCATCAGCTCTGGGGTCCTCAGTACAGGAAGGACAGGCACCTGCTGGATCAAGTCCAGAGGAGGCCACAAAGATGATGAACATTTTTCCTATGAGGAATGACTGAGAAATTTGGAATTGTTCAGCCTGGGGAAAGAGAAGGCTCCAGGGAAATCTTGCAGTCTTTCAGTACTTGAAGTGGCACCTACAAGAAAGATGGGGACAAACTTCTTAGCAGAACCTGTTGTGATAGGACGAGGAGTGATGGGTTTAAACTGAAGGGGTGACATTTTAGACCAGATATAAGTATTTAATAATGAAGGTGTTAAAACACTGGCCCAGGTTGCTCAGGGAGGTGGCAGATGGCCCATCCCTGGTAACATTCAAAGTCAGGTTGGATGGGGCTCTGAGCAACCTGACCTGGCTGAAGATGTCACTGCTCATTGCAGAGGGTGTGGACTAGGTCTTTACAAGGCCCCTTCCAGCTCAAACTGTTCTGTGAGTCTGTGATTTAAATAGGCTTTACCAGGAAAGAATAATAGTAGAGAGTGTGCAAGTAGAAAGAGAAAAAAAGGCAACATAAAGCAAAGTGAATATGTCTGAATCTTTTATTTAATCAGAGGACTATTAGATAAACAAGAAAGTACTTTTTCTGGTCTGAGATGTGAAGTTAAATAAGGGGAACTGTTATTAATAACTGCATGAGTAAATACATTTTATAAGGATTTTAACTTTCCTGATGTTTTGAGACATAAATTCTGTCCCTTTGTATCAGCATGACCCCTACAGTGGTATGAGGTCCAAAATTTACTTTATTTAGGCTTTCAAGATTTGGTCTTGATTTGCTGAAAATTTACTGGAAATTACATTCCCATTTAAATATTTTTCTCACTTAATGAGAGAGTATTATGATAACTTTCCCTTTAGACAGGACAGGAAGCTGGCTTTATACATGAATTAGATCACTTTATACAGGGTATGTGGAAGAAAGTTATGCTCTAAGGACAGATGGAAATGGACACCAGGAAAAGGTTATTGCTCTATTGAAGGAAAAGCTGCATTTCTAGTAGATCTAATAAGGCCAAGATTTTGCTGTAGTCATCCAAACAGATTTGTTCAACTCTGACTTTACTGTCTTTCATGCACCTGAACCTCAGGTTCTCCTGGTACTTCTGTAGCTATACACACAGACAATTTTAGTTTTGCCTTGAGTGACTCCCCTGAGTGCTGCTGGGTAATGGCTCTGTGTCCCAAAAGACTCATCCAGTGCAGGACTGCACAATGGTCTTTTCTTCATTAGATGAGTTGTGACAGACTTCTGTGCCTTTGTAGCAGATTTGTGAGCTCCTCAAACAAAGAGAGAAAACAAGAAAACTCTTTCAGTTTGTGAACAAATGTAATCCATGTCTAGCAGTATCTCTAGCTGAGACAATGTCTAAGCAGCCTCTGTACCATCTGCAGCAACTTTGTTTTGAGACTGATAAACAGCAAAAAGAAAAATATTTTCCTTTTGTGCAGTAAGCGTTCACTCTTTGAAAGTGATTTCAAATCTTAACTCTTTATGCCAAGTTCTGAAGTACGTTGGATGAGGCAAGTGTCTCATAAACATATCAGAAAAACACTGAACATTATTTTGGCTAGTGAAGGTAAGACAGAGGAACTGTTAAAAATGGTTTCCTGAATATAAGATTGTTTTTTCAGTCTATGCAGTGTTTAAAGCCCTTTCAATATTTTATATTTACCTTACTTTTTTTTAATGTTTTCACCAAATTTACTTTGAAAATGGTTTATTCATAGAAAATGAAATTCCTTTTTTAGTATGTATATATATATATATATATCTTTAAAAATACTCAAATAAAAACAAGAATTTGAAGTGTGTCAGAATGTATATAGACCAGAACTTTGACAACTCTTTTTCCTTGTGGTGAAAAGTTTTCCTTTTTTTACCTAGAAAGTATTCACATAAGGAATATCTAAAGCTATTTATGTTATGCCCTTCCTTCCTGGCAATTGCAGAACACTTATCAAATCAGGCTCTGATATCAGGTAAAATGCAGGGCTACACAAAAATGGCCTGAATAACTGTCTAAAACTTGCTCATTTAAATTGGAATATCAACATTTTCATTTTCCACTCTATAGCCAGAAAATGCACCTTACCACACAATGTAGTTAATAGATTTATATCTTCTTCTTAGAATGAACTTTCTGTGTAGATGTTAAGCCTTAGGAAAAAACCCTCTTGGGATTAATTTGCTTTTGTCCTTCAGTCAAGATCTGGCTTAATTCAGTTTTCTCTCCCTTGTTATTACAAAGTGACTACATTACAGAGAGTTCTGAAACTTATAAAGTACGGTTTTTGTTTTGAAGCAAAGCACTGTAAATGAGCAGGAATTCATGGAACTGGGGGCCACAAGAAGCTTTGGAGGGTTTAGCAGGAGGTGATCACTTAACAGGCTCTTCTCTTTTACTTCCTTACCTCTGCTGCTGAGCCCACTAATTCTGTTTTACCCTCGTTTTTGCCTCATTTGGACTGAAATGTCCAGAGATGGGATCCTTACTTTCCTTAGTAATCCCCCTCCTCTCTCCTCCACCATGATTAATCACCTTGCATTTCTTTTTCTACTTCCCACTGTTGGTTCTTGTTAGGCTATTCCTTAGTAATGAGATAATTCTCTATTATCTGGTATTTTCTCCCCACAAAGATACTTCGTATCACTCTGTGAGGCCGAAGCCCAAACAGCTCCTCTGCAGCCGAGTTACAGCAAAAACACTGAAACCCTGTTGATCTCCGGTAGCTGCAAAGTGTAAATGCAAACCACTATCAGTATTTACTTGCAAACTTTTCAGTGTAAAACTTGGGCTTGTGTTTTCACAGTGGGCTGCTTTTCATTGAAAACACAGGGATTTCAGTATTTTCTCCTATTTCAATAATCAGATGTTCAATTGTCTGTTTCTGACACTGTCTTATGTAATGTATTTTCTAATAGAAATGAAATTCTGAATTCAGAAAAGATTAAGGCATTAATTCTGAATATTCATTTCTTTTAACTACTGCCCAGGAGAGTAAAATGGACACTTATGGAAGGTGATAATGTACAGCTCTTTTAAAACAGTTATTTAGATAGGAACTTATTTAAATATAGATAGAATATCCTCTGAGTGCTTTTATCTTGATTTTACTTTGGGCCTTAGCCTGGTTTCCAGTGTCGAGAAGGAGTGTTTGTGTGTAGTTAATTACAAAGGTAGAGATTTCATCATTCAGCTGAGTGTTCCAAGATTTTGATCCAGACAGTTCATTTTATATTTTTTTCAGCTGCAGTTTGCCAGGTGACCTTGGTCAGTGAAATAATTGTGACCTGCTCTTTTCAGTCTTGTTTCATTCAGATGTACAGCCACCTGAATTTTAGGAGAAAATGCCTGTGTGGGTGTTAGCTGAATTAGTTCACCTCTCAAAAGAAATAGTAGATCAGAGAAAAAAATTAAAAATAAGCAAGAAAAAACTCTGCTTTTGGGGTGATTTTGCTCTTAGGAATATTGGCAGAGAAGTGACCAGAATTTCAAAGAGCATTTATAGGGGAGTGCTTCTCTTGTTGAATCCCCTATGGCCACTGTAAGAGAGAAGCAGGCTGCTCTGCTGAGCATACATCAACTGTTTAATTTATTTCACTTTTGCTTTTACCAGAAATCAGACTTTAAAATCTTTTTTACACCAAAATTCTTCCTAGGATTTGTGGGTTTTGCTGCCCAGCAGTGTCTGACTATACAAAGGAAATAATTTAGTCATCTTTTTCCAGGACAGATTGGCATTAACATTGGAGCAGACTGCACAGAGAACTTGGACAGGCTCTGTCCTTGGATGCTTTTTGATAGCTAAAGGGGTAAAACTCCAGGTATTTCATCTGACCTCAAAGCTGACCCTGCTTTGAGCAGAAGGCCCTGGTTACATCTGCTCCACCTGGAAGCTGGTCTTTGTTGGGGTGGGCTCGATGCATTTTTTGGGTACAGCTGTAACCCTGAAGTGCATCTGGAGGAGCAAAAGGGCCTTTCCCGAGACTGTTCCACCACAATGGTCCCAGCTGAGTTTGCCACATCGTTTTCAACAGTGCAGTGAGGACTGGTAAGGGTTTGGAGGAGAGTGAGGGGTGAATTGTCCCAGAGATGGTCCCTGCAGAGCTGCTGTGTTTGGTCTGGTTCAATATCCCATTTTTGTGTGTCCTCAGCTCTGTGGCTGAACAGTCAAACTGCAGCTCTGTGGTTGCAAGCTCAAAACATTTAATCCCTTTTCCTTCTGCAATTGCTACATAGATGTTTGCTTTTAAAAATCATATTTATAACAATAAAAATTTTTCCATATACCTGGTGTTACTTCTTTTTCAACCTATGAAGATACATAGCCAACTGCCATAAGGCAAAATATTTATTGTGGTTTTAATTAATTTTTATGAGGTATTAAAAAGACTATGATCGTAGTGGGTATGTTATTGCTGAGTTCTATAATTTCATATGCTGTTATTTTATAATTTCTGGCCTATTGTCTTTACAGGGGCATAGTTATAACAGATTTGCCTTTATTACAGCAAATAATGAATCACTTTAATGAGATTATACTATTTTTAAACTTAACATTTAGCTCAGTCTTGGTTTTTCAATTAATCACAATATGGTAATCTTTTTCAGCTAAGTTTCTTCAATTATCATTAGAATGAAATAATTTTACATGCTGCTGACATCTACTATTGAACATTTCAAGCTGTGAGCCTCAGATAATTTCCCAGTTGCAGGAAAGGTTAGGAGTAGGGTGGGATACTATTTCCCACCCACCTTCTAGAGGTCCTTCTACCAAGTGATGGCCCAGTTCTCCCTTCCAGCTGCTCTGTTCTGTTCTTCTGTCCATAAATGAAGAAAGAAATGGAAAGAAAAGTGAGAATACTGAGAGGAAAACTGATTTCTCTAATTCTGAGGGAGACTGCAATTTAGTGGCAAACGAAACCAGTATGATTGACTAGCCTGGCTTCTTGAAGTGCCTTGATCAAGCATCTCTGCCACTTTACTAGGTCAGGTTCAGCATGGCTTGTTTGACTTTTTTTCCTTTTCTAAGCAATGTAACCCAGTAAAGTGTGTGAGTGACAATGAACAAATGTCTTTTATTCATGCAGCACTCTGGCTGAGCAAGCCCAGAACCGAGAGGCAGCAGGGTGTGACGCTGCAGGTGACAGGAGCTGGAGGATTTGGAGGATAAAGCTGCACTGAGGACTGATGGAATGGAATGGCTCATCCTTGTGGGAATGGGTCAATGGCTCCTGCTCTGTGATCCCTCCCTCCCCCCACACCAGCTCCAGTAGCATCCCGCTGAGTAAATGGTTTCAGTGTTTAAATCACAGACAAACTGTTCACTTTTCTTTCTTTGTTAGGCTCATTTTCTTATCTTTCAACAACTTGAATCGACTCAGTTCAGGGCATGATGTGTGGGAGAGTCAGAATGGAGAAAGAGCAGTGTTTATAGTCTGAAGGAGGAGGAAGGAGGAAGATCCCCCTCTTTTGGTCGTGATGAATTCGTAATTCAATTCAAGAGCTCACAGCAAGCCATCCCATGCTATTATTTTTTGCAACAGCCCAATAGTTGTTTTCAGAAAAAAAAATATTATTTATTATTTTTATTTAATTTAACAGTTAAATGCTGAGTGTCTGTATTCCCTGGACAAGTTCTGGGTACCACTCTGATTTAAAAGCACCTGTCTGATGCATTTCACTGGCTCTGGCAAGTTACAGAACTCTCTGAATGAGCATGGCTTCTGTTTCCTATCCCAACTTCCATTTCTGACACTGGCAGATGGCTGCTTATAAAGATAATTTGTAATGCACGCTTTTCTATCACTCAAAGTCATGTCTTGCACTAGATATGTTGTGGCTCATAAAATAGTGTAAATTAGAACTGTTAGTAGTCCATCAGTTTGGTTAATTTGACAATGATCCATGAATGCAAGAAGTCATAAATTTTCTAAGCATTATAATCTGGTATTTAATTAATGATGCTACAACACCTCTGATTGCAGAAGAAACATTTTCTTTCAGTTCACCCAAGTGGTTAGAAATATGTGTTTTGAATATCTGACTGTAATATGGTAGAGTGTATATTTATCAATAGTATCTAAATCTGAAGATATTCTAGGAAGAATGAAAATCCACTGTACAAAATACACTGTCTTGCATTTTCTTCTTTCTAATTTGCACAATTAATTATCAGACATGCATTTGCCTGTTTGTATTGTTTCAATGAGATTTATCCAGGTATCAAAAAGCTGAAAATCTAAGAATTAAGCTTCCTGGGATTCTGGAGATGATTGAATTAAGTAATCTAGAACAGAGGTTAGGGTTACCTTTGTGCTAAATTATCAGTTTATTTTGTACAGAGAGTTAAGTCTAAAATCAGAATTACACATACATATTTGTTTCAACACTGAGGTTTGAAATATACAGAAAGACATTTACTATTTGGAAATATTAAAACAGAATATTCATCAGCTCACTCTGATAATAATAGCCAAAGTGGGTTTTTTATACAATTTTCTGCTAGAATAAAGGACTCAAGGGCTATTTAATTTAAAGAATGTCATCATTCCTTAGAATGTCAAAGCTAGGGAAGATACCAAGGAAAGACATCTAAATGAGGATAAAAACGTTCCCTAGAGGTCTGTGGAAGTACTTGGAGAAACATGAAGCTGTGAAGAAAAAGCTACTGGAGCTCACTGTGACTAAACCCTCAGTGCTCAGTCTGTGATCCACACACCTCTGACAAGCTTGGAGAAAGTCTGGAGAAAATCTGAATCTCCCAGGGTAGAATTGTGTGGGAAGGCTTTTCACATGTGGTTAATTAACAATCAAACCCAAATCTGAGTATGGCTGATGTGATAATGCCCAGTGTCACATTTTGTTGTTAGAAGCTTTTTGTTCTATGTGTGCCTTGATTGGAACTCAGAAGCACTATGAATTGGCTGACCATGCAGGTAAGTGAGATAATCTGACTAAAATCCCATAAATTAAGTGCACATAGCTACAGAAAATCAGTAGGTAGTTCGCTTAGGAAGTAAATTTTACTTAGGAAGTAAAATCAGATGGTCATAAACCCCATCTGCCAATTTGAGCTCCAATGAATTCTTTAGAAAGATTAACCTTGATTTAAAGACCCCAAATCACAGACAAATAATAGGTGTTTAAAATAGGCAATTTCCCTTCATGATTAAGACTGTGTGCCTTATTTGCATTTGATCTTTGGCCTCTGGTAATATCTGAGGAGTCAGTTAGGAAGGTAGGAGATTTGGGAAATGATTACTTTTCAAATTACATGGGACACTTTCTGGTTTTTGAAAAGAGGAAGAGATTAGCTCCCTTTAATTGACCCAGATTATTTTCATAACTTCTATTGATATAAATAATTATGAATAATTTGTTAATAACCAGTGCAGCAATATGGACATTTCAAGGGAAATTTGCCAGAAGAGAAGTTGAATACATAATAAACTCCTATGGCTCTGAAAAGTTTTCTTTTTGGACAAGTATCTGAGTCATAAAGTGCATTCTTATAGGGAAGACAGAAAAACCATCAATGTTCAAAACTAAATATGTATAAAATTGCATGCCAGCATGGGGCATTACATTATCAAGTAAATGAAGCATAGATTTCTAGAATATGTCCTGCACATTTCCAAATGCATTTGATGCACTATAATTTCTAACTGGAAAGTCTTGACTATTGTAAATTGTATCAGTAGATGGCAGCAACAGCCAAGTGAAATGAAACAACTGCGTGAAGAATCTCAGGGGTTTGGGTTGAGTTCAATTTCTTAATATCATCTCCAGATATAAATGCCTGGCATAGTCCTATGTCCAAACCCAGGCCAGAAATAAATTATGATAATTTTTAGGTCTGTTATCAGGGTATAAGATACTACAAAAGGCCATTTTCAGTGCTTTCTAGAGCTTTGGGGGACCCAATATTCTTGAAACTCTTCTGTTTGGTTGATGCTTAAAGAAAACCCCAACGACACAAATACCCAGGACCCAGTGCCCAAAGTGGCTGTGAGGTGTTAATGCTCAGAGCCTCAAAGACAGAAAATGAACAAGAGAATATAATTTGCTATAAGCAGGAGGCAGATGGAGTCCCAGAATCTTGCAGGGAGATATGCAAATCAAAACATCTAAAATAGTGTCCATTTGCAGGATTTTGAAATTATTTCATCTGTTCTCAGACAGCCAAGAAGATGCTGAATCTAAACCAACCTCCTGATTTATAACGAATTTTTGATTGCATAACCTACAGGCTGGCGAATTTATAAAGCAAATGCTTCATTTCTGGTCTCCCATGGAACAGATCCTGTGAGTGCTCAGTCACACTCCACATCTCATTTCTTGTGTAGTGCCCAGGGAATCAAGGCTGACTCAGCACCCTTTCTTCCCAGGTTCTGTGCAGTGCCTCTGTGTGTGAGAGATGAAATGGTATCACCACTTCCCTTTTCACAGGTACTTCAGTAGCAGTGGGGATTAGGTAAGATTTAGCTTTGGTATCTGAACAGTGCATCCTTCCACAGGCAGCAGTTTGGAAGGAACCAGGCTAAGATCAGAATTGAATTTCAGAGCTGTTCTCTGCCTCTGGTGACTGCAGCAGGAGCAGATAAGTCAGAGCTGATAGAGCAGCCAAGCAGGACAGGGCTGCGACTCAGTCCCAAGTAAACCTGGAGTCAATAAAAACAAATTCTGGGCTTTCCCCTGGCTTTTCTGTTTACCACATACAGAGCTGAGATATATTTTTTTTCCTCCTCCCCCACATCCCTCAAAAAGAGTCAGATATATATTCACTAGCTAGTTCTGCAGGAAAGTGTCATACTGATATTAAACTCAATTTCCAATTGTTCTGCTGTTTCTCTTCATTTGAATAAATTTAGTGGGAGGAAGCAATTACTGCTTATAATTACATTAATCAGTTTATTTGTTCTCATCCTGAGAATTTTATAATCAAACCAGATAGGTCTTTTGTATTTAGTGTCCATATTTAAAGATCATTATGGACATTAAAGTCAAAGAACATATGCTTCCTGGCATATAGAGAAATCAGTTTATTTAGACCATCTGAGTAGCTGTCCTATTCAAATATTGCAACATTTATTACTCAAAAGACAGTTTAATTGGATTTTGCTCCAAAACATTTTCCATTAATGTTATAATGTGCAAAGTTTTTCTGCTTATTGTAGGATCTTTGGTACATTAAGTTAATGTTTTAAAAATAGTTGTATTGTTAGATTTCTGCTTTATGTACATTCCCAGATCCAAGGCTGAGCTTTCTCAGAAGAGCTGAACTCAGCCAAGAAATCTGCTTTCATAATGACCCTAACAAAACTGAAAGTGCAGCAGAATAAGCTACCCTTGAGTGGACTTCTAATAGCAGGAAGGCATTCTGCCAAGTTTAGGTAAGAAGAATCTACACAGATATTTCTCCCTTCCCCCTACAAAACCCAGCGTGTAATTAGCAGCACTGAATCTCACAGCAGAAAGTAACATTTCAGTTTCAAACTGCAACTTGATTAGACTTTCAGTGCTAAAATTAAAGCTGTGAGAGCCCAGGAAGATCTGCCAGCTCAGCAAACTCCTGGTTTGTTTGCTTGAAATAGCGTTTTTGCTACTCCTCTTGCCATTATTATGCTGAACTTAATTAAAACAATGAAAAAATAGAACAGATTTAGGTTATCTTGAGGTCCCTATAAATTAAAACAGCAAGACATAAGCGAGAATAAAAAACAGACAAGAGAGAGAGGATCATTTGCTTTTGCTATTTAAAATGTATAAGTAAAACTTTTTACACAAGAAGCTGGGTATCTGAGCCCCAGAACCTGAACTGCAATTTTGATTTGTTTTGGTTGCAGTTTACTTTGAGGAAATGCTGAATTTTCGAGTTGAAAACTCACTATTTCCTCCAGAGGAGTTTTCTGGATACAGTCAGATAAAAGACAAACTAAAAATACAAATAATGAAAAATGGCCATTCAAAATGTAAGTTTCATTTGCAGTAAAAGGAGACTGTAGGGCCTTTCTGGCTTGGTGCTGTCACAGGACATGCACTTTGTGACAAATTATGGGGAGGTAGCAGAGAGTCTCAGCTCTCCCCATCCCTTGTCACTCAGCTGCAGTGATTCACAGGCACTTACAAACAAAATCAGGATATTCATTGTTGTAATCTTCGCATTTAAATTCCTTTTTCCTCCTCAGCCCTGTCTGGTATGTGCTCAACCAATTAATTCCTGCTTATATTTTGGTCCAAACCAGAGAAGGAGGCCGACTTTGCCACGAGTCCCCCCTTGCCATGAGCTCAGCTGCTGCTGGCAGTGCCCTGACCTCGCTCAGGTCTCGGAAGAGCTTTGGAAGATCGGTCCCGACTTTGGCTGCGCTGCTGGAAAAGCAGAGTAAGTGCTCAGGACAGAACAATGCAGGAATTCTTCACCATCGCCTTTGGCACCTGATTTAGCACGGATGCATCAGGACAATCTTCTTTTCTTCCATGTGAGACGACTCTCCTGATGTGGAAACCGCACCTGACGTTTTGCAGGTTATTGTGCCATGAATGAGTGAAATCCTGACAACAAAGAAGCCAATACCAAAAATCCTGCAGGTAATTTCTGTCGGGGTGTTCCCACTGGATGCCAACTTCATTTTGTTAGTGAGAAAGAACAAATTGGTGTTGAGTGGATGCCTTTTGAACTAGAGATAGGGTCAAAAGCAAGGGAGCACAATGGAAATTAACGCTTGGGTGTTACAGTCCTGGAAACTTTTGTGTTTGAAACGTCTCAGTTTAGGCACACAAATTAGGTGCTTCACATAATAACTCCTGTTAGTGTGGACACTAAACATTAACTTTATGCCTGTTTAGCTTTTTCCTGGCTCGATGATTGCACTCACCAGCTATTTGTTATCTATTCTGTTTCTTTACACTGCCTTCTAAACTATGTAAAAAGTTCTTTCCCCTTATGGAAAGACCTTCACTTTTTTTCTGAGGCTGAAATGTTTTTAAATCAGTCTAACTGAAGGTCAGCCTCTTAGCTCTAGTTCAGCATCCTACAGGCTCTCCCTTCCAGCTTTTAAGTTTGCTGTCAAGTCCTTTATCACCCTGTTACCTTGGAATCTGCCTGCTGGGGCTCGTACTGTTCTTGCAGCAAATTTGCATGACAACTCCTTTTCCCAGGGACTTTATAATTTCTTTCAGTACTTTAAGTAAGGCCAAAAATATTGAGAAGCCTTGTGCCAATTTAGTCTTCCCAGGAGAAAGCTTCCTTATTCCCTACAAATACTGGTGACTGGCTGTCCCTGCAGCTCAGATCTCTTTTTGCTCTTATCTTCATTTGTTGTTGGTGTAGCTCATTTTCCTGGCCCAGATTGCAGAAAGAAACCATTACACACTCGATGCCAAAATTTTGCATTGTCTGTCACCTCACTGAGGAAATTAGGATGAGCAGAACATAAGTCATGGGGAAAATAAAGGAGGTTGAAACTTGCAAGTGGGAGAAGGTGTGATTTTGGCCTGAGCTGAGCCTGAGCAAGGGGGAAGAAAGATATTTCCATAAGTGTTTGTTTAATTACTTATGTTTCCTTTTTCCCAATGCTTGAATCAGTCATTGTAAGTTTGTTTTAACTGGCAATAAGTTAAGTTATGTTAAAATAAATTCCCTGATTGTCAAGACTGATTTGCCTTTGACAATATTTAATTTCTTCAGATCTTGAGTCAAATTCCACAAGGAAATGTGGGCTCCTAAGTTCTGCTATACTTTGCTTTTGCTGCCTAGTTTTCCTGGAATATCCCAGTAGTACAGAGCTGGAGACAGCTGGGAACAACTACTCCTGGATGCTCATCTGTGAATAATTCCTGCCTGGTTTACATCCTTGGGCCAACCCAAACCTCTGTTCTCTTGCCAGGTCACAGAACTAAGAGTTTCAAATAACTTGGTATGTACTTAGCTGTACTCTAGGAATTGTCTCAGATAACCTTCCATTCTGTAACTGCATGATGAATTCTAATCACCAGACAATAATTTTCTGCCTTGAATCCTATTTCTCCACTGGTTTGCACCTCAGCTGTTAATTTGCACATATGCAGAGTGAAATTAGGTGTTAAATGAAACCAGACCACTTTGGTAACATATTGCATACCTTCTGAGCAGTTGTAAATTATTGTGATGAAATTTGAAAGAGGAGGGAATTCAACCCTTTGTGGCAAAATAAAGTGATTTTTTTTCTGATGGCTTTCACATGATGTGGAAATTACGAAACATTTTTACCTATCTTTAATAAAATATCTATGTATATCATCAGATCAGAGCAGCCAGTAATTTAGGACCTGAAATTGTTGTCTTTCTTAAGATATTAACTTTCAGATAATTTATCATTAAAACACTTAAATCAAAACAAAATAGTTCTACAAAGTACTCAGCATTCCATATGAATCTCTTATCCACTAATATAGGTCCTTCCTCTTCCTTAAAAAGGAAGCTATGCAAACATCCTGTTTAGTACTCAGACCACATTCTCTTTCTCATTGTTTTTTTGTGCCAAAAGAAGGTGAAGAGGCAAGTTCTCTTGGAGTCTGGAAAGAAAGCTTTTCTCTTTTTGCTTTATGCATGCTGCATAATAATTCCTTTGTTCCTTTGCTCCTGTACTTGGAAACACTTGAATTTTCCAGTGATGGAAACATATTGTCAAATATGTTGACTTATTGTTAAAACAGAACCCCAGCAGATATTTTTAAAATAGCTACAGTTTTTTATTGTGATATTGTTTCCAACGTTAGAGCTCAAGCCTGTGGGAGGTGATTTTCGGCAGTTTTTGCGTGCACATTTGCTCTCCCTCTCTGTCCTTGTGCTTGCTGGTGCCCTCTTTGGCACACACACTGTTAGCCTTAATTAGAGAAAAAAGCCTGAAAGCTTTGAAAAATAAATGATGGAAACCAGAACATGCATCAGACAGCAGTAAGAACTGGCTTCTTAATTGATGATCAGGGGGCTGGAGCTCCTCTCCCGTGATGGCTGAGGGACCTGGGGCTGTTTCCCTGGAGAACACCAGCACCAGGTTTTGCACCCTCCACTGCCTGAATTGGGTCTGCAAGAAAGCTGGAGAGGGACTTTGATGAGAGTGTGTAGTGATAGGACCAGGGGGAGTAGCTTCAAACTGAGAGAGAGAAGGTTGAGATTGGATATTAAGAAGCAAATCTTTACTGTGAGGTTGGTGAGAGGCTGTTACAGGTTTCCCAGAGAAGCTGTGGGTGCCACATCCCTGGAGTGCTCAAGGCCAGGTTGGATGGGGCTCTGAGCAGCCTGGTTCAGTGGAAGGTGTCCCTGCCCATGGCAGGGGGGTTGGAAGTAAAAGATCTTTAGGTCACTTGCAACCCAAACCAGCCTGTGATTATATCTGCCCTTTATTAATAGGTAAGATTATAGATAGATAGTACTGTCTGCCTTGTAGGTTTTGTGCTGTGACCAATGTTTATGGCTGTTTATCAAATGCTGTTTGGAATAATGTGTATAAAGTGCTCCAGATGAGTGCCCCATGTTTCCATTCTCTGACAGTGTTCTACAGACAATGACTGAATGATCTTCGTTGGTTAGCACTTAATTCTGTATTCTTTATTTCAGATTGTGGCTGAAATATGAGCATAATTTCTTATCTGTGCATCATGGCAATCACAGTTCACTTCTGATTTGTCCTAAAAATGGAAGGCCAAAATTATTTGGAACAAAGAAAATCAAAGATGTAATGAACAAATGTCCTTTTGATCTTGTAGGGAGAGAAGAAAATTAATTGGTAGAGCTACCAAAGGTGGACATTACAAGGAAATACCACTAGAAAAAGCCATCTGAACTACTGCATCTAAATATGTGGCCCATTACTTGTAAGACTAAGCTTCCAGTAATAGTTTAAAGTCTTCAAATGGATAATGGCCCAAACTTTACAGATTCTTGAACTTGCAGGGTGCTACTAAGGAAATATTTTAAAAATTCAAAGCTAAAGTATTAAAAATTCTAGGGCCACAAATGTATTCCTTTTGAGATTCATGCATTTTCCTGTGACTTTCAGTGAAGACAGAATCAAGCATTTTTGTTTCTTCTGGTGATTACTAAGTTGCTGGTACTGTAACACTGGTTAAATTAATCCTGATAATGCAGCCCTCAGGCTTATATTGTTCTAAAACTACTTTCAATATGAATAAGTGTTTGGAGGAAAAAAATACACAGGTATTTAGAGGGCAAATACTTTTGAAAAAGATTATTATATCCAGTACCACAAAATCATGGACTCAGTGCAGCAGGTTTTCTGTCTGTCACCTACAAGACATTTGTTAGTTCCAGAGTCTGCCATGACTAAGAGCTGTCATTCCTCATCAAGTCTATCTCTGAAACCCCAAACTCAGAAAAGACAAGGTGACTGTCTTGTTAGAAAAGTCCCTGAGGGCACTGGGTGAATATCAGACTCTGAAGGGCAGCTCAGTTCTGCTAGAGGAGTAGCTTCTTCCTGCTTTCCCAGGGGTTAGCGTGGATCTGCGTACTGCGGGCTTCATGGCAGATAAAAACATCCTTCCCAGGGTCAGTCAGAGATTTTAAATAAAAACATGACAACATAACTTGGAGGAGCTCTTGGCAGAGCTGGGCAAGTTGGTGTTGTTTGGGTGCTGCAATGGAGATGTCAGCTGGTGTGAGAGAGGAGCAGGAACCGCTGCCAGGATCAGGTCTGGAGCATCTCCTGCAGGCACATCCTGCGAGGCATCCTCAGAGGGGCCCATCCTGTCCAGGGCACTCAGAGTGCTGAAGAGGAAAGGACAAAAGCACTCTGGAAGACTTCTACCCTACAGTAAATTCATATAGGACATTGGGAGAGCAAGAGAAGCAGTGGGAACAGACACCTTAAAAATTGATATCTGTTCAGGGCAATAGTGGGGGTTTGAGATTTGTTGGTTTTGGTGGCTGTGGGCTTTTTTGTGTGCATATTTTATTTTGTTTTTCCTACCTCCTTAAGCAGACAGGGCCTACTTGGCAATTCTGTCCCTGCTCCTCTCCATCTAGTCATTGCAACCATAATAACTTTTGAAATTATAGCTATTTTCAAGCAAATTTGAAATATACTTCAATTCCTATGAGATCTGTGGCGCTCACGTGCTGGAGATTTATGCAAAATAGTGTCACACTAAATGAAAAGGAGGCAGAATACACCTGGTTCTTTGGAATAAGGGTGATGTTCTTGAGGTGAGTAAAGCTTGGTAGGGCAGTGAAGGATAAAAATTCACAGGAAAGTTTCATTACTTCTGCTATTTGTAAATTAATTTCATTTTCTTTGAAGACTTAAATTCTGTGCAGCATCTAGGAAGGAAGCATGTAAACTTGTAGGATCATATCCTTTATATTGTAAAGAGATTGTATTTTAAATACTTGGAAATATTTTATTTTCTGCAAATTAAATTTTGGATTAGAGTCATTACTGCCATGTTTGAAGATAGAAATTTCTTGAAATAAATATTTGAGAAATACACACTGTAATGAACCATATTATTATTAAAGTCAAAAGGTGCTTTTATCCATTAACTAGTTCTAAATTGCTTATATTTTTATAGCCTTAATACAAGTTTATAGAAGCCATAGATGTTTTTTGTCTAAAATACAGAATCACAGAACAACCTGTACAAGAAGGGACTTTTGAAAGATCATCTGGTCCAGCCTTTCATAGGACAGGGAGCATAGATGAGATTATTTCCAACTTATTTCCACCACATCCTGAAAACCTCCAGTGATGGAGACTCTCCCATGTCTCTGGTGAGGTGAGTTGGTGACTGATTGTTCTCACTGGCTTAAAATGTGAGAGAGATTACTTTCAATTATTAATCATGTGTTTTACATACCAAGAAGATCTTTCACGGATTAATTTCTTTCCCTCTAGTTAAAGAATGATTAGCTAAGTCTAATTATTCCAGTTATTATAAAGTTTAATAAATCTCTTAAATCCACAGAAGTCTGCATTTATGATTCCCCGAATTCAAAAGTATTACACAAAATGTAATTTATTCCATGAGTGGGAAGGTTTATTATTTCTTTAGAAAGGCTTGAGGAAAGCACAGAGGATTTGAAATGAAGACATGCAAAATTTGAATTTAAAATAGAGGCAGTTGTTGGTAATACAATTATGTTTACACAGTAGGAATAGCTTATTAAAGAGATGTCATAATGACTCTTTCCAACAAGTGCAGAGTAATTGGCTTGAGTAGCCACTTGATGTCATCCTGCTGCAACAAAATTTGTCTAAAAACCATTTAAAAACCTTTGATTCAAAGAGAATGATTGTTTTAGTGAACAGTTCTCTGCCAACCTTAGCTTTTCTTTTCTTAAAAAGTTATTTATTTTTATTTTTCCTGCAGTCATGCAGAATCTGTTTAAGAAGCTTTATGACAAAATGCTTAGTATCTCCTTTTTTCTTTGACTTTAGATGGCTGTAAATTTTTCAAGAAAATGTGACTCTCTTGTCCCTCATGTAATTAGGTTGATATCAACAGTTAGGTTGATTTGGCCCAAAAACTCTATCAATGTTATATGAAAAATATGTAGGAAATCTTTCAAGACTCTGAGTGATGATTTTACCTCCAAGATCATTCAGCTGTGTTATGCCACCTCTGTCCTTTTTTCCTAAACATCAATAAACTTTACAAAGGCAGTTATATTTTTGTCCAGGAGGAGCTGTTCTTTAATGCTTTGTTCTTGGCATTCAACTTAATTTAAAGGAGCAAAAGGTCTCATTTGATCATTGTGTATTTTTTTGGTGGGGAGGGGAGAGAGCAGAAGAGATAAACTTTAGATAAACTTCATAGGATTCAGAACAAAATTTTATATGGACTTTATCAGAATTAGTTTTCTCTGATAGTTTTACCATAATAAAATATCCCAGACACTGAGAGATCATTCTCCTACCACTATTTCTCCTTCCACCTAGCAGATACCCTAGAACAACTAATTTTTTAGTATTTTTTTAGATTTCCTGTGACTTGTTCTTTCCCCTTAACTCTTTGTGACCTTTATAGTTTCTCTCAGTTCGGTGACTGCTTGGCCTGCGTTTTCTATCACACAATTCACAGTATTTTCCCACGCTACTGCCCTGCAGCTGTAAAATACTTGCTTTGACAGACTCCCTCTTTGTTCTCCTGACTGTGTTTACAGGAATTTACAAGTTTGTGTTGTCATTTGAAACTTCCACAGATTCTATAGCCCATTGTGTAATCTAGAAGATTATTTTCAGTCTGTAAACCGGCACAAGAACATCTTGTTTTTCGGGATGGAGGAACAAACAAGCGCGTGCAGGAGCTCACTGACCATTGGGAACCCCATGTAAGAAACTCCTGTGCAATTCCTGTGATCCCAGAGCCTTCCCTGGCAGCTGCCTCGGGAAGAGAAAGCTGAGAGTGAAAGCAGCCAGGTAGGTGTGAAGGAGTTGCTTAAGGGTGCAGTAGAACTTCTGTAGGAACAAAGAGTGGTTGAAAAGAGCAAGGATAATTCAGTCTGAATAATGTGAATAATAGGGATTTGATTGAAGTGAGAAGATTAGTAAGAAATGACTTCTGTCTTCCTTTTAGCTGTGTCTCAATGTATGAAGTGAGGAGATAAAGTGAAATTAAAGGCCAAAGGAGTTTTTTCCTGGAGTAAAATTCATTGGCATTTGCTGTTTCAGGAGGTCATTGAGGCAAGTCAGGAACTGATTGTAGCAATTTTAAGGGTTCATTATCATTAATTAGTAGGTTTTTTTCCTTTGAGTAGTTTGCAGAATGGATAAAACAGACACAGGTTTAAAAGCAAGGACTGAGCACAATGACAAATAAAAAATGGGCAGTATTTGAATTAAAGAGAATACATTCTACTTGAGCTCCCACAATTATTTATGGCTACAACAACATTTATGATTGCCAGAGTGAGACAATATGGTTGTTTTCATTCAAGTTTATATATAAACACTCTTCATTTGCTTTTCTCACTTATAACAATTTGGGTAAGATTCATCTGCTTGAAATTAAACACTTTCAGTGCATGTATTTGCAAATGTTAACTCTTATGTATATTTCAGTGAAAGGCAACAGATACCTTTAGGGCATAATTTGTATTCTTTTGCATAGATGTCTAAAACAGGTCAGATGAACTGTGTTCTCTAAGTGAATATTTCTTCCCCTGCTGCCTATTACTTCTAATTGAAAAAAAAAATCAGACAATACTTACATGCAGGTAGCTACAATGTAAGCATGAAAATTTAGGTGGAATGAATGTGATTTTGATCATTGCTCACAGTTTCTCACAACTGTAGTTCATAGGCTTGCAAAATGTTAAGAGAGAGATTATCTACAGCCTCTTATGCTTCTACCTGATGTCTCCATTCCAAAAATTCTTTTATATTCCCTCCTGAGGAGGTGCTGTTACAAAATCATATACTTTTAATTATCCTTGCTGCTGGGTTTTATCAGATATGTATGGAATCATTCCTCTATTTATATTACAAAGTTTTAAAAGTGGGCTATTTTGACCTGCTAAGATTGTTATGCACAAGACTTGGGTTTTTTGTGTTTTTCAGAATTATGCAATAGTGTGTTTAAATGGTGCAAGGTCTCTGTGACTTTCCAGTTTCTGCTGATCCATGTGGAGTTCTTACCTAATGACAGTCTGCATACTCTGAGCTCTATAAAATACACTCTGCTCCCTCTGACAGCACTTGGCATCTGAAGACTTTCATCTGTCAAGCACAAAAGTTTAAAAAGTTGGCATATGTAAACTTGGTTAACTTAAGCATTTAGATGACTTTAAATAATCAAAATTTATATGTCCTGGATGAATAGAAATTGGAAATTAGATAAGATTTCTTAGTCATAAAAGAGAATGAAAGCAGAGAAAGACAAATTGATGCATGAGAAGCAATATATGAGATGTGGTTGATAAATTACCTTCTGATATGTTAATGAATTCCAGATAGAGGAGTTCACAATATGATGATTTATTGAGATTTTAATAATGTAAATTAAAAATTGAAAGGTGATCTGAATGAAAGAATCTCCAGGAATCTTTGAAAAAATAATTAGGGATTTGAGCTTTTAAAAAGGATTTTTATAGCTGTAGTCCTTTATACTCACATATACATATACTTGCATTTTAAATAGATACATCTGAAAAATCTACTGATGCTACACTTCTCCTTATAATGTGGGAATAACAAATTCTAAAATAATTTTTTAGAAATATGCTCTGCACACTTGCTTACACTAAAAACAATCATATTTAGTGCCAGATTCTTTTTGACCACCCAGAAAATCCTGCAGGTCTATTTTACAATGATGAGTAAAGATAATACACAGAGAGATGCAAACAAAAATATTTAAACAAATAACATATTTGTGATTTAGACTTCATTTTAGTAAAAACAAAACAGGTAGGATTTCTTCAAGGAAAATCAATTATGTAGTCCTCTTTTGTTTTGTTTTGCTTTTACACAAGAAACACAAGCAGCTATGTAGAAAAAAAATAAAAAGAAACTATTGCTGTGGCAGGAAAAAATAATTGCAGCTGTCAGTTCAGCCTGCTAGCCATTCTAAATAAGTGGGTGAAACTTATACTGCCAAGATGTATCTTCAAAATCCAAGAACAGCCACCATGGCTTCATTTTTTCTGAAAAATGTTCTTAATGTCTCAGCAAATGATTCAACATATTTGGTTGTTAATGTTCATATTATCATTTTCTAATGTTAAAAGCACGTTTTATAAAATAAATTTATTTGCAAGGTAATTCCTATAATGCAGAATATTTCCAAACCCATCAGTATTCTAATTACATTAGAGTGAGTATTTACACACTGATTAATCTTGAGAGGTAAAAATTATCTGCTATATCTACAAACAACAATATAATGGATGAGATTGAACACATTCAAATAATATATTTACATAAAATACATGAGAAACAGTCCCCCACAAAATTTAATCTAGTAAATGTTGTCATTATGAGATGTATTTTTTTCCTTTACTGTTTAACTCATTATTTCTTTTCTCTTTTAAAATTAAGATCTATCTAACATTTGTTGATTCAACCCCCAGCATCAAAGTAAATCTCAATAATTTTAACCTTTCCAACATGAAATCTAGGTACCATTTTATATTCCCCATATATGACAGGAATGCTTTAAATGTTGACTTTCACTGTGAGGGTTTGAAATTTCTCTGAGTACAGAAATTTCGTTGAATGTCTGCTTTTGGAGTAAACCAATGCCTGGCTTTTTCTCTCTCCTTCCTCAGACGTTCCCAGGACTGTGATATTCCACTCCCTACCCCAGGACTGAAACATGTGGACCAGCAGCCCTGGTGTCAGCAGCAGCTGGTGCAGAATTCTGTATGTGAAGGATGCTGATGGGAATTCACACCCAGAGAGGCCTCCAAAATGAGTGTGGCTATTTTGGTTTTATTTAAAATTCTGTAGCATCATGTAAAGAAATTGTTCCAGCAGTACTTGCCTGTGCTTCTTGCAATATTTTCCCTGGTTAAACATGCATCCAATTTAAGTACTAAGGAAGGAAGTCACAGTAAATTAACAGCTGGCTGGTGAGCCTGGAGCTTTAGAGAGAAAACTGCTCCTTCCTCTTTACAAAAAACTTGGGAAAAAAATGCAGTTTCTCTTCAGTTATTTGCAGTGATTGAGGTAAGGGTAAACTGAAATAGATGAGAACTGGATGGAGGAGAGATTAGGATCTACAAGCAAACACTGCTGGCTTCCAAAGACTGGAAGGACATCTCACACTGTAGTGTTTTACAAAGTATCAGAGTACAAGTATTTGGCTGAGGATAAACTAAAAAGTTGTCAAGAAATTTTTGCTTCCCATCTCTTTAAAATAATTGATCTCTCATTTGTTGATGGGCTTATAAATGCAAACTCAATGTCATTCCCATCCATAACAGAACTGGTAACTTCTAGGTATTATTCACCAAGAAAACACCCCCATGATGGCTGTTAAATCAAACACCTATTAAATTATGCAATTTATATTTCATTCTTGTGCACAGAATACCTGACAGTACTGGAGCATTAATACAGCCCTAATCTGGTTTAACTCATTTATTGCATAAATATATAACAAAGCTTCATGACTGAAATGTGCATAATCTAAAGAGCTCTATAGGGTAGACTTTGAAAATTTAGAGTTTCTGTTTAAATGTGTTGGACATATCTTTTTAAAGAATAACATGTCTCATCAGAAGAAAAAAGAAAGGATGCAAGGACTATGTATCACTGATTATTACCAACAAAAGAGTATATTTCCTAGATAATAAAAGTTTCCTGTTGACAGAGTTTGATCTAAATGTTGTAAATGTCTACCATGACCCCAATTCAGATTGAATTAGCAGAAGAATCTGGTTTTGAATTATGCCATATAGCATAAAATAAAATTAGGATCTGATGAGTGAATGATGGACCCTGTGATTTATAGCTGTTTATCTGACCACCTTTTACATTATTTCTCTCTGATACTGCAGATCCAGTTTTCCTGATAAACTAGAAATGGGAAGTGTGTGATCAATCTCTCTCCCACTTTGCCAGCTCCCATGTTTGAAGTTCAAGTATCAAGGTAATTGCTCTTTTTTCCAGCTATAGGAAATTTGGGAATATATTAGTGTAAGTGTCTTGCCTTACTCTTTTTTAATTGAAGCATGTGTTTGTGTTTTCTGGTTGTAGAGAGAGAAAAGCATGGAAATATGACTAGGACACCCTGAAGGCTTAAACAATAGAGGGTTGTATTGAACTGATGAGCATAAAGAAACCTATAATTTTTTTCTTTCAGTCTTGCATTTCTTTGGGGCAGGTTTATTTTCCTAGGCTACATGGGATAGCAAGTGGTGCCAGAATACTTCTGAACCTAGTTATTTTCTTGCCTGTTTTTGCACTGTGTCTCACAGGGGTCTGGTTTGGCTCCTGTACTTATTTGAAAGCACAATCTGACTTATGGGGAGTTTGAGAGGAAGATGGCCTGAGCTATCATTAGCATAATTTATATTCAGTTGCAACTAAAGAGGACTACAAGACTGTAATTGCTTTCCTTTTATATGACTGAAGTACGTGATCAAAAGGTGAGATGATCTAAGACAAACCCCTGCAGATTTAACTTATTGAGGTGGGGTTGGCAGGGGCTCTGGAGAAGGTGGTGGTTTTGGAGCTCTGAAGAAGGTGGTGTTGGAGCTCTGAAGAAGGTGGTGTTGGGGCTCTGGAGAAGGT
>VZRX01007046.1:122806-183045 GCA_013398075.1 Notiomystis cincta
GTTGGAGCTCTGGAGAAGGTGGTGTTGGAACTCTGGAGAAGGTGGTGTTTGGGCTCTGGAGAAGGTGTTGTTTGGGCTCTGGAGGAGGTGGTGTTGGGGCTCTGGAGAAGGCGATGTTTTTGGAGCTCTGGAGAAGGTGGTGTTCCCCTGGGTGGTGGGGAGGTCTGGCCCTGAGGGCCAGCAGGCTGTGCAGCTCTGAGCAGTTACTGACCAGAGGCTGCAGAGTGAGGACCTGAAGCCAGCTGGTAACTTGGCTGCAATGAAAACGTGCAGTGCCTGAATTCCCTGGTGAGAATCACCATGCATATCTCTGTGAAATGGCAGGCAGATTAAATGGAATACGTGAAATACGTGTGGTACATCGGGCAATTGCACAAATGATCTGTTGCCTGCAGCTGGTTCACTGTGTAATTTTGTGTTATTGTTGCAAGGAGAGATCAGCAGAAGGGAGAGCGACTCCTCACAAGATTTTGCTGTCTGTCTCAGCTGCCAAGGTTTAAGATTTTTCATGTTAATATTTAAAGTCCCAAGAGGATTGCATCCCAAGTGCATTTTTGAGCTTCTGATGCACTGTATTCCATTTCAGTCTTGATGGTTAGGAGGGAGAGATTTAGGGCCTGAGGGCTTTCTGAAATAAGCCAGCTGAGGCTATACAGTATCTTTTCCTCTGGAGTAATGGCTGTGTGGAATTCTTTCCTCCAGAGTTCAAATGTGTGATAAATTTAGTATATTTAAAAATATGTTTTGCACCTAAGGTTTGCATGACAATAATATCAGTTGTAATTATTTAACTGTTAGTAGTTATGGTTTAAAGTAGCAGACTAAGGAAGAAAGACTGTGGGAATATCCTAGTCTTATTAGAGTCATCACTCTTTGCCTTGGACATTGGTAATGAAATATTATCAATTTGACGTTTTCAGCTTACTTTCCAGTACTTCTAAGAATCTCTAAGAGGCTTTTATGACTGCTTATTTTAAATCATAAGACATTAAGTACTTCAGACAAATAAGATTTTTATGCTCTTCACTTGTAAAATGCACAAAGGTCAGCTACTAACCATACTGAAACTCCTTTGCTAGAGGTATCTTTATTACTCCATCTGTATTTCATCTGCCTGTCATAACTACAAGAGGAGTAAATCCAAATTAATCCTCAGATGTGGGGCAAGAAAGTAAAAAACTCTTAGTAATAAGAGAACAAAGACTGCTTGGTTAAGAAGAACAAGGACTATTCAGTCAAGGCAGGAGAGATGTCACAAAGTCTCTAAAATGTAACAGGTAGCAGAACCACAGCAGTTTGCAGAAAAATTTCTTATACAAGCCTTTTTTTTTAAGGCAAAAAAGCTGATGTGACTATTAGGAATGTGTTCACTATATTATTGGTTAGCAGATGCACGAACAGTTATTTAATATGCTATCCAGGCACGTGTTAGTCTAATATGAAAACGTTATAAAGTCTATACACTTTTAATATATATTTTCTAGTGACTGGGCACTGTGCATCGTTCATACTCTGCAAATGGCTCCCTGAAGAGGGCCACACGACCTCCCAGGCTCCCTGAAGAGGGCCACACGACCTCTCAGGCTCCCTGAAGAGGGCCACACGACCTCCCAGGCTCCCTGAAGAGGGCCACACGACCTCCCAGGCAGCCCCGGACCCGCGTGTATCCCGACCGTGCCGACGGTGGGCGTCAAGGATTGCCGAAGGTGTCCTTTCATCGCCGCCTAAGGACCAGGTTAGACTTGCAAATTTCCCCATAAAAATGGGCAATAATATAAGTAAACTAGAAACTCTCCATAAAGACTGTTTATTGCATATTACAAAGGAGCAAGGCTATAAAATACAAGAAAGCAAGCTAATACAGCTCCTGGTATGGGTGAAAACCTATTGTCCTTGGTACCCCCCTGACGGCTCCTACGACCTTGATCACTGGAGGCGGGTGGGGGAGTCTCTCAAGACTCCCCAGTTAGACGGTCGTGAGCTTAGTCCCGATGAGTTTGTCACGTGGCAGGTTGTGTATTCTGCGCTACAAGCTTTCCGTGATTCGGAGGAATCATTACACCCAGCCGCAAATTCGAGTGCAGACGCTGCCCCTGCACTCACAGCACCACTTTCACGTCCTGATTCGGTTGCTTTGCAAGTGGAGGAGGGAATTAACGGGGAGGAACTGGAGGGCGGTCCTGTAAATCTGAGAGCTGTTGATCTAAGACAGGAGTGTGATTTATACCCCGCTATAAAGCCACAGACGCTGAAATCTGTGGCTGCAGCATCATCTACTGATGCAAAGGTGCTAAAACAGCAGCCATGCCCCCCACCCTATGAGCCCTTAAGACATGTGACTGATAATGAACTTCTGCTGTCTCCTGAGCCAAAACACTTCTTAGACACCTGCCGAAGACAAGCATTAGATCAAGGGGATGTTGAACTGCTCCATGCTATATCCATGGTCTATCAAGGCAATCAGCCTTGTCATGAGCAAATTTCTTATGAAATGGTAAAGGAATTAAGAAATTCTGTGAAAGAAAATGGTCTGCGATCATCCTACACGATGGGACTTGTGGAAGCTATAGCAAAAAACTATGTTATGTTACCTGCTGACTGGAAAGCTTTATTTAGATTGATTATGACAGCAAGACAATATTCAATATGGTGGGCAGAGTATGAAGAGTTGTGTGAAAGTCAAGCACTAGCTAACCTGAACACTGGTAATTCTGGAATAACAAAGGATCATTTGGCAGGGGCTGGAGCTCAGACAACCATAAGAGACCAGTTAAGAATGCCCCCAGAGATGTATAACCAAGTGAGGGGACTGGCTATGAGAGCTCTGAAAAGAGTGCCAGACATTAACAAATCTGAACCTGGCTTCTCTACCATAAGGCAAGGACCCCAAGAACCCTATGCTACTTTTATTGATCGCTTGCAAACAGCTGTGAACAGGCAAATTGATTTACCAGCTGCAGCAGAAGTTTTATTGAAATCCTTAGCCTATGAAAATGCTAATACTGACTGTCGTAAAGCACTTGATCAAATCAAAAACAAACCTGGTATTTCCTTAACTGACTTTATCAAAACTTGTGCACATATTGGTACAGAACAATACAAAGCAGATTTACTTGCAGCTGCCTTAGCTCAACAGCTACAAGTGGCTCGGGCAGCAATTAAATGCTTTGACTGTGGAGAGGAAGGTCATGTGAAAAAGCAGTGCTCAAAGAATAAGCAAGGGAATAAAAATCCTGGTAAGCTGTGCCCCAGATGCAGGAAAGGTTACCACTGGAGTAATGAATGCCACTCTAAGTACGACAGAGATGGCAAACCTCTGCCACAACGGGGAAAATCGAAGGGGGGCACAAAATCCGGTGCCCCACAACGAAACAGGATCCAGCCACAGCAAACCCACACAGCTCAGGTTACATCAGGAGAACCCCAGGCAGTGCCAACTTGGACTTGGCAGTTTCCACCGCAACCACAATAAATGACACATTGGTTCACCTTATACCTACAGGCTTAAATGGACCTCTTCCTTTTAAATGCCATGCATTGCTACTCAGGAAATCATCATCATCTAAAAGCAGACTTTTTATTTTACCAGGAATCACTTGCTCTGATTCTAATGGGTGAAATAAAAATCATGGCTTGGACTCCTAACCCACCTTGTACTATCCCAGCAAGATAGTACATGCATTACTCAACTGATACCACTCCCTACATTGCTGGANACCTGGCTTCTCTACCATAAGGCAAGGACCCCAAGAACCCTATGCTACTTTTATTGATCGCTTGCAAACAGCTGTGAACAGGCAAATTGATTTACCAGCTGCAGCAGAAGTTTTATTGAAATCCTTAGCCTATGAAAATGCTAATACTGACTGTCGTAAAGCACTTGATCAAATCAAAAACAAACCTGGTATTTCCTTAACTGACTTTATCAAAACTTGTGCACATATTGGTACAGAACAATACAAAGCAGATTTACTTGCAGCTGCCTTAGCTCAACAGCTACAAGTGGCTCGGGCAGCAATTAAATGCTTTGACTGTGGAGAGGAAGGTCATGTGAAAAAGCAGTGCTCAAAGAATAAGCAAGGGAATAAAAATCCTGGTAAGCTGTGCCCCAGATGCAGGAAAGGTTACCACTGGAGTAATGAATGCCACTCTAAGTACGACAGAGATGGCAAACCTCTGCCACAACGGGGAAAATCGAAGGGGGGCACAAAATCCGGTGCCCCACAACGAAACAGGATCCAGCCACAGCAAACCCACACAGCTCAGGTTACATCAGGAGAACCCCAGGCAGTGCCAACTTGGACTTGGCAGTTTCCACCGCAACCACAATAAATGACACATTGGTTCACCTTATACCTACAGGCTTAAATGGACCTCTTCCTTTTAAATGCCATGCATTGCTACTCAGGAAATCATCATCATCTAAAAGCAGACTTTTTATTTTACCAGGAATCACTTGCTCTGATTCTAATGGGTGAAATAAAAATCATGGCTTGGACTCCTAACCCACCTTGTACTATCCCAGCAAGATAGTACATGCATTACTCAACTGATACCACTCCCTACATTGCTGGACATGCGATCGATACCATCTGTCAATGCTGACAGGGCACTGGAGGTTGTGGAAGTACAGGCACTCCTAACATTTATTGCTCTAAACTTATTTCAGTACAACAACCTTTTCTAACCTGTGTTAGAGATGGCAAGTCTTTTACAGGATTAATAGATACTGGAGCAGACATAACCACCATCAATAAACGTGAATGGCCACCTACGATTGTCGCAGGCGTCCGAGGTCAGCAGATGCCACAGAGTCAGCCAAAGACCTCACAGTATATGGGCCAGAGGGGAAACAAGCACATCCCAAACTGTGTGTACCCCTACTCCATGGACACTGTGGGCAAGAGGTCTGTTAGCCCAGCGGGGACTGACACTGACAACAGAGTTTTAGAAGGGGTCACTGGTGTGCAGCCCAGACTTAAACTCACATGGAACACTCCTGTGTGGATTGATCAGTGGTCCCTCAGAGGGGAACACCTGCAACAAGCACAAAAACTGGTCAAGGAACAGTTGTGTCTGGGAAATATAGTTCCTTCCACTGTTCCATGGAACACCCCAATATTTCTGATTCCAAAAAAGACTGGCAAATGGAGACAAGATCTGAGAGCTATCAATGCAGTAATAGCCCTGATGGGTGCACAGAAACCTGGAATTCCTAATCCAGCAATGATCCCTGAAACTTGGGAGTTGTTAATTATTGACTTTCAAGAATGTTTTTTTCACAATTGCATTACACCCTGATGATGCACCTCGTTTTGCTTTTTCATTACCATCCTTGAACAACAGTGAACCCATGCAAAGGTATCACTGGGTTCTGTTACCCACAATCCGCTGTTTGCATCCCACAAGGGATGAAAAACCAGCCCCACAATATGCCAGTTTGTGATCACAAGTGCTTTACAGCTGGTGCAGCAACAATTTTCAATTATATGGGTGGTATACTGCTAGCGCAGATGACTCTGTTGTATTGCAAGAGTGTTTTGCCTTTTTGTGTCTTTCTCTTGACAAATTTGGTCTTTGTATTGCAGCAAAGTTGAAACTGTCCCACCTTGGAAATACCTAGGATTTCTATTATTTGAACAGAAAATTTCTCCTCAGCCCATTGTGCTGAGGAAACAGCATTAAAACACTAAATGATTTGCAAAAAATATTAGGAACTATTAATTGGCTCAGGCTCAGACCTATCCTTGGAATCTCCACTGAGGAATTGTCACCCTTATTTAATTTACTTAAGGGAGACACAGATTTAACATCTCCTCATGAACTCAGTCCAGAAGCATTTCAAATTGTGACAGATAAAATTCGTATTCAAACAACAAGCAGAGTTACCACTGAAACCTTCTGTTATCTTCCCTGCTCTCTCACTGCAGCCTCAAGAGTTGGATATAGTAGGCTCTATAAAAGCTCCTCTATGTTTTTATCTTAATTATGCTAACGATCCAAACACAGACATCACAGGAGTCGATATAGGCAGCACTGGCATTTACCACAATGCCCCTGCCTGGTGCAATCTTAGTACTCCCTCACAAGTCACAACAGGGACCAATGCAATAGGCCTGCCCCATAACATATTCTTAATATGTGGCACCAGAGCATGGGAAGGCATTGCAGGTAAAGCAGTGGGAGGTCCATGTACTTTTGGTCCTTTAGCCATGTTTCATCCCAGCCTTGAAGCATTAACTAATTGGGCACTACAGGTGAAATAAACATGATGCTGTCATTTGGCCCTGACTGTAACTCTGAGGCTGAATTCTGCAATCCTGCAAAGAGAGCTTTTAGTTCTTTGGTTGCTTCTGTTGATACTGCACATGCCTTAAACATAATTAATAAACTGGCTGTTGGCTTGCAAAGGAAAGTAACGCTACCAGCAGTGCTTTAACAGGACTGTTAGCAGATGTCGACTCTGTACATCATGCAACACTGCAAAACAGCAGCAACAGACTTTTATTGTTAGCCCAGGGACATGGATGTGAAGGCTTCAATGGAATGTGCTGTGAGTAACCTGAGTGACCACTCTGATTCCATTCACAAAAGCATCCGGGAACTGAAGGAACTGTCTGGAGATCTGCAGCAAAACCAGGGCTGGGATCCTTCAGCTTATTGTCCTGGTTAGGGAGTTCCAGTTTTGGACCTTGGATTAAACATGTTCAGCTGTAATAGGACTTATAGCATTTTTGATGATTATGTTATTCTTTCCATGTGTCTTTTCTTGTATTCAATGGCTTATCAATCAAAACATAAAGCAGGTGATGCTTATGCAGGCACACACTACACTCGCTTTGCAATGCTTAGTAAATAAAAGGGGGGGAGATGTGGGGCAAGAAAGCAAAGAACTCTTAGTAAAGAGAGAACAAAGACATGGTTAAGAACCAGGACTATTCAGTCAAGGCAGGAGAGATGTCACAAAGTTTCTAAAATGTAACAGGTAGCAGAACCACAGAAAAAAATTGTCATACAAGCATTTGTTTTAAGGAAGAAACTGCTGACGTGAATATTAGGAACATGATGACTGATGCATGAACAGTTATACAATTGGCTATCCAGGCATGTGTTAGTCTAATCTGATAGTGAAAATACTATAAAATCTATATACACTTTTAATAAATGTTTTCTGGTTATTTTGTGACAGGGCACCGTACACCATTCATACACTGCATCCACATCCAGTGAAATTCTGACAGGTTTACTTAACTTGAGCAGAATATTACTGTACCTGAGCTCCTACTGAAGACACAGGTAGTGTGAATAAAATATCAGAATACAGGCACATCCAAATTAGGGGTCCAGATCTGCAACTACATCTCAGGTGTTGTGTCTGTAACAGGTATGATTTTCTTCTGATCAAAGGCACAGAATCAGGCTCCCCTTTGTCTTGTTTATTTTGATCTTCCTTTCAATAAGGTAGTGGAAATGTTAAAACATTTATTCAGACTTTTCTATTGCTCTTAATTTTGGCATTCTATTATACTATATATAAATTGGTTAGCTATAGTCTTAAAAGGTTCCAAGTAGTACTTCACTTAAGGCAATTCTGTAAAGTTTGGCAGTTGTCCTTGCCCAGCTTATTAGCACTAAAAGAACACTGCTGCACTGTATTTCCTTGATATTCAAAGATATCTAAATGACCATCAGTGAAGAGCAAAGAAATAGTAACTGAACACAACTCTGAATCAACAGCCATAAAAAAAAATCCTTTAGTAATTCAGATAAAATATTTTCTAAACTAAACCAAAGCTGTTTAAAATAATTTCTTTCTGTTATTGTTAGCATTGAAAATACTATATTTATTTTAAGAGATGGTGGCTTAATCAGCACTGAAGGCATGTTGGGAAGTGTTAGAATATATTCTGTCATTTGGCTCAGCTTTAGGCAATTATACATGTAAATATAATTACTATGGTATTCTTTTTTTAAACATGTTAGTCTCAAGTTTGTGATGAATGAATCTGCAATATGGTTTCTTGACACCTTTTTGAAGTGAATTAATCCAATATTAATTTATTTTAGATGTGCCAGAAGCATCATCCTATTTCTAATAAGTCAAAATAGACAGCAGGAAATGCAGGTCCCTTCCCAGCATTGCCAGAATGCATCTCTGTGTGTATCCAGCAATCTGGGTGATATGTTGACAGAATGAGGCCAGCGATGCAAATAAAGGAATTCTCCCCCCTCCTCCCCTTGAGTTTATTGCTTGTCATTGACTAACTCACTGACTAGAATTTCTACAGAAAATCAAAGTAGTACAGAAACAACTTCTATATTAGCATTACTATCAAATGTTTAATTTGTGTATTAAGTGATAAGAGTATTTATGTTTCCAAAATTACTGCTATTTAATTTGGTTTATCAGCTGCCTAAGACTGAAGTAGGATTCTCCAGGAATATAAATTTCAGGCTGGATCCTTAACACAAATTAGAGTTGTTTTGCTGCAGTTGCTGTAGCTGACTGTCATCAGTGCCACTTTACATTAGTAGAACACATGAATCTAAGTGCTTCTGTTAAATATATAGTTCTTTTTTAAAATGGAAGGTGATATTTTTTAACCTATCCCCTCAAAATATCTTTAATTATGCTTGCTATGTGTGTAATGATTTTTTATTTCTTGTCTTGTCTTAATTGCTTACAAGTTTTTAATATGATTCCCTGACATACTATCACAGCACAGAGACAAAATATTTTTTTTTGCAAACCGTAGTGTATGTTTCAGATTTTACTGTTCTCAGATCAGAAAAGCTCAATGTAAGATCAAAACTATTTATTCCATTAAAGAGAAAAGCCAGAGGTCATTAATAAATTAAAAAAAAACCAACCCAACAACAACAAAATCAAACACAGAATTTATAGATAGAGAAAATCAAAGATAGTGGGTGACTGGCAGAAAAATTGCATTTATGTGAAATAAACATCCTGAGTTTTAGTATTAAAGTGAGGTAACATAATCCTGTTGCCTTTGATCATAATACACAGATGATCAGGACAGGGTCTCATACAAGCATACACAACTGCACCCAATTCTTGTTTGATAGAAAGGAGTCATGGACAAAGGACTCTGAAAAGACAGGTAACAAGCTTCTGTATTTTCTGGTTCATTGTATCCAGTAGGTACAGAAAGCCAGATTAGGATATTTTATTCATACTTACTTGAGTAGCTTTATTTATCTAGAATAGTGACCAGCTGTGAAAACCAGTGCTTTGGACAAAAATAATGGAGGACTCAGAATCCAGTTAAAAAAAAAAAAGAAAAAAAAAGGTGTCTTCCAGATTTAGTTTGCTGTTACCAATGGAATATATACTGCAATTTGGCAAAAATCTGTCTTGGGGGTGACTTGAGGGGTAAAAAGGTGATCAAGCACCCTTACCAACTGGAAAAAGATTTTTCCCAGATTGAAGCCTGAACCTCTGTTTGCTGGAAGGGGGAAACCACTCTTGCCAAGCTCTCAAAAGTGTTGCAAGCAGAGCTGGAGCAGCTCTGCTCTCTAATCTGGAGCACACAGCCCAGTGTGATTGAGCAGGTGCCCATTTTCAGTGACCATTGTTATATTTCATAGGTCATTTTTCCCACTCCTCTGGAAGTGTAAGACTTGGCTATCCCCACGCCACATCTTTGTATTTTTAATGCAAGTGATGCATATTGTGAACTGTACACATATAACATTGAAATCAGATGGCTAAAAAGGTACTTCCTATGAAAACATATTTTCAAGGGGGAGATGAGAGGGAGCAGAGCAAGGCATAAAGGAACTAAATGGGAAGTGAATGTGTTGCAATGCTGTTAAAAATGTTGTAACTTTTGAAAATTAATACCTTAATGAGGACACTGAAACCAAAGTATTTTTAAATTCCTGGATGCATTTGAATTTTAAAGTTCCACATTTGTTATTAAGAAATGTAGCAGAGGATTTTACACTCACACACACATACACACATACAATTAAAGGAAACTAAAATGCAGAGAAAGTTTATTTTTTAAAAGTATGAAAAGCAGTTTGCTCAAACCCTATTCTGGTGTGCTTCCTGTGCATAAGTAGGCCCTAAGTATATGATCCTCTGGCTGTTTTTTCCCCAGACAATCTGTGTATCTGTTTTATTCATTTTGTCATATGTACACCTGACAAAGAACTTCAATCACATAAACATTGGTTGTCTGGCAAACACATAATTAATACGACAAATAAAAAGTTAGAGATAGCTCTTATATAACTGTTAGGTGTGGTTTGGTGTGCCTCCAGCAGCATCACTTTAGTGCCCAGCTGTAGATTCTGCCTGTTTCTGCTTCAGACTCAGTGTATTTTGTGAGCTGTGTGTGATGCATGTGTGTAACTACAGCATATGTTGTTTATGAGCCCTTAATCCTCCTTCACTCGAGGCAGCATTGCCCCCCCGCAGTTTGCAGTGTTCCAGCTGCATCACTTGTCTTGAATTGTAGATTTGTATCATGGCAGAGGGTGGAAAAGGTATCTTCAATCTTCTCATGACAGCTGCACAGCATTTTTCTAGGCTGACAGTCCCTGTCAAATCAACAACAAACCTGCTGCATCCAGTGCTGCTGATTTTCCACAAGGCATTTTAAAATGCCCAGCATTTAGTGAGGACAGTTGGTACTTCCCACCCAATTTACCAGGGTATCTCTGCAGAATTTCAAGGATAGGTATAATATACTCAACCTGTCCTACAGCACTAGTACCCTCTAATAAGTGAAATAGTGTTTTGAAAATGTATATTCATATATATTCCTAGTAGTCTAATGATCATAAAATTTATTCAGACATGTAGAATAACTAGCTAAATCCCTGAAATAGCATCTTATTTATTCCTGTGCATTGTCTCCTTTGTAACTGTGCTGTATTGGGTTAACAAATATTTAGCAGAAGAGGGCCTTCAGCTCAGGTTTTATTGTGTTCTAGTTGCCCTTGTCTTATTTTTTCCTATTGTTTGGTTGGTACATCCCTAATAGAAAGTTTATGATGGATCACAAAGAAAACCTTATCCAGTCCAAGTAGCAAAGGGAAGGGATCCTTAATTACCTGTGCTTCCCTTTAATTACTGCCACCTGATTTAAATCTGTAAGGCAGTGCTTTAGAGTGACAATGTGTTTAGTGCAACATTCATCAGAATAAGAAAAATTGGAACATGGCTGTATTATGTAATGGAGAGAGAGAGATAATACTGAGATTGGTCAAATATTGTATGTCCCTATATAGAAATGATTTTTGCTGAAAACTGTTATAAATTGAAGTAATATTCTTAATTCTGGCATGATAACTCTCTGCTTTTATTGCGGGGTGACTCAAACCACCTTTTTATCTCAGAGGAAACAACATAAAATTAGAGAAAGGGCCTTTGAGAGAAAAACCATACCCCTGGTTAAGAGTTTACATGAAGGTATTTTTTTAAAACACTTAATGAGAGGGTTTTGTAATGTCACTGAAAGAATACACAATGTAAAAGTGTAAAACTATATTGATTCATTAAATAAACTTCAGAGTTCTTGTTCCATGGGCTGATACAGGAGAATCTGCATTTTTCATCACATCTATTTTCACAGAAAACTATTATTTTTATCAGTCTGTTTTAATCTGTTGTCTTTTCCCTAAGTAGCAGATTCACCTTCAAGAACTAATTTATACATTGCAGTTCTGTTAAGTGTCTTGGGTTCCAAAGTGTTTTCGGGAATTGTGGTAAGCTCATGTCACTGTTAATTAACCTTAAAGGCAAGACAATACAATTCCTCTTTAATCACAGGATGGTTCTACAGAGTCTTTTTAGCCACTCTTGGTTCTAACTTTTAAATTAGTTTTAGAAAATAGCAAAACAATTTATAAAGTCACATTGAAACTTGAAATAAAGTGGAAACTATTTGGCCAGTAACTAAATATTCTTTATTAACTGCTGGTAATGATTAATGTGCTAGGCAAATTATTACTGATTTTATTTTCAATGTGTCTGTTCATATTTATGACAAAATTCAAGCTTTTGAAGGAAATGAAGACCAAATCCACAGTACAAAGTACAGAAAATAATCTTCTACAATACTATAATACTTAATTGGATAGTTTAAATATTCCTTTCTTTTTAGGGAAATGTTCTTACTATGAATCAAAATATTGAGGGGTAAATCTCCCTTTTTCATTTTTTAAAAATTTTTTTTGGTTAAATTTTGTAAATAAACTGATAAAACATATTTTTGGTTTTGACCACACATAGAATCAACAAGAAATTATAGGGATTATAAAAATATTAAAATTTTTGTCCAACTCATGAAAACATCTGAATTGACAAAGGCAATAAGCAGTCAAATTTGATAGAAACAACTTATCTTTTAAGTTTCTTTGTGATGTGCATGAAGACAGAAAACTCCTTATGTGGATATGCTTCCCTACAGCAGTCAGTCTGATTATCTCAGTAGATAATCCTTACAGGATTATCAGTTTTGTACTGAGGATAGTGAAGGAGTTGGTGTGGGGCAGCATGCAGTGATGTGTGTGCTCTCTGCAAAGTTTTCCACAATAAAAACAGAGGTATCCTTCAAGAGGGACTCTAATTGCTCTTTCAAGACTAAGCTGTGAAAGACCAGAAGCCAAGGTCCAAGGCTTTTGAACAGCTGGATACAGGAAAAATCCAACTCTTTGCCTGCTAAATAGAGTGCAATGGAGGAACTTTGTTTCTTTCCCAGTAGTTAAGCACTAGGAGTTTTCGGGGAAGAATCCTAGCTTTTAAGTTTCCCAGTAATTTCCTTTATATACTACAGATAGTATATATAGTCAAAAAACAAACAAACAAACAAAAAAAAGGTGATATTAGACTCATCTAGATATTGTGTGCTGCTTGTCATGGCTAAACTGATCCAGTTACAGCTGCTTGATATGGTTAATTCTCTGTAATATTAGATCAAAGCAACTATAACTATGGCATTTTTACCAAAAAAGGAAAGGAACAGTATTTAAAGTGAAAGCTTAGAATTTGTGGAAAGTAAAACAACATCAAAGAGCTGGTCAAATCATCATAAATTCTGCAGTAGTCTTGCACATGTAATTATGTCATCTGTTCCAGATGCTCCTAAAAGCCTTTGAAACAACTGCATGACTTCTTCAAGTGACCTTCCCACATGAAATTTACTTTTGCAAATAACTCTTGAGTATCAGATAACGAGATGAAAGTTCTTTGATGGCCAGTGTAGAGAAAAGTAATTTCTGGTTTCCTGTCAGTTGTGAAAATTGATAAGATATATGTATTTTCTTAAATTGCACACTGTCTTGTTAGTAACATCTTTATACTGATTGTAAGCCTACAGGACATCCCCAAAAATCGACTAGTTTTGAATTCCAAGTGTCAAAAACTGCATACTTTTTATTTCAGTATTACTCAAGTATGGATGAGTGGATTGTCTATTAAAGTTGTTCTGATTCCCTTCCTGGCATGAGGGAAGGAGGGTTTTCTTAAAGGCTGTAGGAGTGGAAAAGGTCAGGATGGCATGAAAGGGTATTTTTCAGACCAAAAAAAGAGAAACTGATTGAAAGTTTACAATGTAAAATTACAGTTTAACCTCTGTTTTGCAGAAGTTAAGGTGCATGGGTTTTGACCATTTAGCAAAACAAAATTTCCAAGATGAGAATCTTGGTTTGCATAAAACCAAACCAACTCAACCCCTTACCCAAATTATATTCATATACTTATTAATGCTTAATATACTTCTCATTATATTAGTGAACTCTTAAAATAATCATTAAATTCATTCCGCCAACTCTGTTCTTCCCCAAAATGCTGAACAAGAATGAGGAGAGATAACAAATCAAATAGATATATGCATCACTAATCCATCCAGCTCAGCTCTCCTTGAAATGTAAATTCCAGGAAGGGACTTGCATTTTCAAAGATTCATACAGCTTCTGCTAACTGGTGCTCCTGCATTCAGCTCATTTAAAGATTAGCTGTAAACTTCAGAGAAGAAAGAGAAAGACTTGATGCCTGCAAGCATAAATACAGAAAGACATTAGAATTTTCTCCCTTCCTTTTTCTTGGAAGGCTATGAAATTTAATGTGGCATAGAGACATCTGAGTTTTTCAATTACTGGCATCTACCTGAAACTTTTGTTAAAGTATACATTGTTTTCAAATTTGCTTCTTGTAAGAAAAAAATAAAAAAGAGGAAAAAGAAAAACAGAGTTTCAGAATGTATAAGAAAGAGTAAATAATGTATTTTTGTCCAATTTTGGCTGCATTTAGGTTGCTCCTTTTGATAAAGTATTTCTGAAGCGAGTGGACTGGAAGGAGTTTTGTCTATCACTGAGATTGCATTGGTCAGAAAGAACCAGCCATGCCAGACAATATTGGGGTTCTGGATTTGGGTGTTCTGTTATCAGACAAAAGTGCTGTGCCCACAAAATAGAAGGAGTTGTTCTGGTACAGAATCATACTGTTAATTCTGAGTTCAGAAATTTTCTGGCTTGGCTCTTTACTTGACAAAAGACAAAGAAGAGACTGTTAGACTGCACAACTGTAATTATTACAGTTTGCCTGTCCAATGTCCTTGTAGAAAAGGTAGAAGACCAGCACAAACATTCTGTTATTTAACTAATCTGAAACAAATATTTTTGTATTTCCATAGACTCTTATTTGACAGTGTATTCTTAGTGCCTACATCTGATCAATATTAATGATTAAGAAGCCACAATCTCAGAAAAGTGGCAGAAGTAAAAGAAAATTTGAGCCATCTATAGAAATCAGAGATGTAGTAAACATACTTCAGAAATGTAATTTCAGAGATTAATTATATGCTAAGGAAAAGAATTTGCTCTCATATACATAGTATATTTTCTCTAATACATACATATACAAATAGTGGAACAGATAAAGAGTAAGATTTATTATACTATTTTTAACATTTAACATTTTTTGAAAGAATAATTGATGAGGGCAATTTCCACATAATCTGAGTCTGATTCTATCCAGCTTCAGAGAAATACTGCTATCTGCCTAAGTAGACCACTCATAAAGTATTAAAAGCCTAAAAATCAGCCCTGCATTACATACCTTTTGTCCTGGAAAGTGGAAGAATCCCATGGTAGGGACATACTCTCCTTTAGGCTGAGTAGTGGCTTAGGTAGAAGAGCACAGATGCAGGACCCTCACCAGGGTTCAACTGGATTTGATGCTCAGAGCTGATTTTCTTCTTTGGTATTGATATATAAAAAAATGTTTACATGAAAAAGCAAATAAAAAATCAGCATGATGCTTTAAAAAAAATATGAAAATAAAATCCTGATGCAGGGCTATAAATGGTTACATATAACCTGAGTATGCTGTACTGAGCACTGTGTCTGAGATATGTTACAAAACAAGAGGTTATTTTAACACTGAGACTATCCCATGATCTGCATCAGAAATGGCAAAATAAAACTACACCATGCTTCAGGGGGCAAGCAAATAATAATGTTTTTTTTTTTTTTAGCAAGAATCATTGTGTCAATGGAAATATATAAACCAAAGTCAGGAGAACAACAGAATAACTAGTCACAGAGTACAAACATAATTCATATGGTACTACTAAGAACTTTTCCATTCAAGAGTAAAGTGATATAATTTATGCAATCAAATATTTGTACAGTTGCTCATATTAGTAATTTTTTGGCATTGATTTTTTTTTAATTGTATAGAGTTTCAGTGTTCCTGGGATATTTCAATTTCTTTACATTCAGAATGCTCAATTTAAACTTCTCCAAACAGTTCATATTCTTACTTTGGAGATTTTTTTTTGCAAACCCAAGATAGAAAGAGTATGGTTTAATACTCATGTTGTACAGACAGGTAGCTTCTAGTTCACCTATTCAAAATTACAGGTGAAAGAGATTCCTTCTATTATTAATTAAGTACTTCAGCATATTAAAGATGATGATTTATTTATTGAAGCTACTATGTATGCCCCTATTTTAACATACAATTTAAACTTATTTTATGAAAAATTCTATAAATCAACACCACTATTATGTGGGATATAAAAAATACTAACAACAAAAAATACAGAACAGTTAGAATAATACCATTTCCAGTATTTACATTTTTTACAGTTAGATGCATTTTTCCAGAACAGCAGAAATCTTGTAGAGATACATCTTTGCTAAGTCTGCTGAAGTTAATGTATTTGCATGTGAGAGAAAGATTAGAACATGACTCCCAGTAATCATACAAACACATAAAACTTATTTTTCCCAACATAAAGAGTACCCTTTCACTGAGCCAACAGATGTGTTATTCCAATGAAGCATATAACCAGTATGTTAATTCCCTTTATATGAGTCTTTACAGTTTAGAAAGATATGTCTGCAAGTTTGTCTCAGGCCCTTTTTAAGAAACACTGACTCCAAATTTGTTAATGCCAGTCAAAGGAATGATTAACCATCCTGTAAAATTTTGCATTGTGCTCTCTGAAGTAAGAATACAGCTGCTCTAAAACCGTGCTGTTGACAAGAGGGTGGGGACGCCCTTTGGATTCGTGTAAACATCTCTCCCTCCCATCACTTCTGATGCAGTAGAATCCCTTGGTTTGGTTAAAATAAAAATTAGAAGACATAATTCGTGAAGGAAGATTTAGAAATCTTTCCACTTTCTGTAATTCAGGAAGAGGGTCCTTGATTAAAGTATTGCCATCCACTATGTGAATCTGATCCAAACTGAAATGCTTAAGCCACTTTTCCATATGGACATCATACAGACTTCTCTGAATAGCTTTGTATTTGGTGTTAAGCACTCCATTCTTAATAACAATATCCTCAAAGAGCTGAACAGGCTTGTGGCTTTCTACTCGGTTGTAATACACCTGGGTATAGTCAGATATAACTCTCTCAGTGGGATCTCTTAGAATGAGCAGCAGTTTAATGGAGCTGTTCATGTCATGAATTCTTCCTGGAGCCTGTGGTGATGTAAAATAGCCTGGTGTCTTCTCAATTGTAATTTGATTGCCATAAGAAAATGGCATCAGATTTCTATACCAGTCAATTCCCTTCACATAATTTTCATCCCAGTCAAAGAAGTGGACTTCTGTAGCTGCTACCACAATGTTAGGGTGAATATCCAACATTTCCAGCAAAGCCCTGGTCCCTCCTTTACGCACTCCTATGATGATTGTCTGAGGTATTTGTCGGCTCGTGCCAGGAGGTCTCACCTGTGCTGAATAGTGCTCACTTTTATTGCTGAATAATCCCACTTGTGACTTCAGTGTTTCCAACAGTGCCCCATTCTCAACAGGAGCACCCCGAGCATGAGTCAGCAGAAGATAAGCTGACATGAGTAGGAAGGCCATGTGGAGAGGAGTAATTATTTCAAGATAATGTTTTGCACAACTAACGTAGGAATAGGTGAGTCCCCTCTTGAGATGCTTGGCAGAACCCGTGGTAAGCACACAGCAAGCTCCTGAAGCATCTACAAAATAAAAGAAGACAAGTCAGTGTTTCTAAATTCATCATCAGTTAAAAACTCAATTCACAATTCAATTCACAAATCTCATCTGTGATCCCAGTAGAAAATTTATAGGGAAGTTATCTGTTTACCCCTGACTTTATTTCAGAAGGATAGAAAAGTCCCATGTGTTGGGGCTTTTTTCTCCTTACCATGAATGACTAATGATGGACACTAACCTTTCACCAATGTTTATTTCCTCTAAGCAGATTAGAATTGTTTATCTGTTTTTAAATTCTTGACCATTTCTTGCTTGCTTTGATTCTCCTAATTATCTTCCATATATACCACATACTTCTCTTGTCATAAATACTGTACCCAGTATGATAATAATTCCAAAAAATGTTTGAATGCCTTTTTTCAAATTCCCTGCTAGAATAGTATATTCTTATACAAATAACAGACCTGGATGGTGGTGCCACCATTTGGGTTCTAGTGAGCTATGAATAATACAAGAATAACTCTGTTTACTTAGACACAGGAAACAAAACACAGGCGAAGTTTTGGAATCTGAGCCCTTTAGAGCAGAAAACTCACTGTATCAAAGCAAGAGTAAAGTGGGTAATCTGGATCAGTGTGGGAAGAAATAAATGATTCAGGGTGGATGGATTCCCTGCAACTATCCAAGTGTTGTGATGCATTGTCATATAAGTGATGGAAAAGTCTTGGCAAAATCAGACCTTCAGTTAATATTGTGCAGTTCCCCCAAAGCTCTGTATAAGAGATATCCAGATGCTTTCTGGTCACTGAGAGATTTCTGCAGGGAAGCCAGTCTGCTTGAGGCTGAATAGCTTCTTTTCCTTGATCCACATTGCACATGGTCATTTTAAGAAGTGGCAAATGTTAAATACTTTCAAAATTTGCAAAAACTTCAGGCTCGCAGGTATGTGCACGTGCAAATGTAAGTGAAAGAAAACATCTGTGTAGTTGTGTTATCAACATTTGAAATCTCTGGGCTAACTCTTGTACATAATATTTGAAACAGATCACTTATGGATCTGCCATAACAACAGTGACAAAAAATTCAGATCAATGCAGCTCCTGCACTTGAATCATTGTGCTTGGACTGCCTGTTTTCAAATCTGAAAATCATGCAGGATTAATTCCCATTGAGAGGAATCTTGAGTTTCACTCTATTTCTCAGCAATTATAGGATTTTGAAATTTGTGGGATATATCTACATTCTCAACTTGTTTTATTTCCAATGTAGCATGCAGAAACAAGCTATTTTGTACAGTGAAGCAGCAGTCATTTACAAAACAATAACCATTTTTGGAATTGTTTTGAATTATGGCTCATATTTTAAAATAGTCTCAGAAATGTTACAACCTTAGCTCCTTCTCCATTGTTTACTGTCTCTTTCTTTTTCTGAATATACTGGTCACAGTACTTCAGCTCTTAGAAACAACCTTAGAAAACACAGCCAATTCCCATTTGTCATGGCCCTGAGGAGCATTCAATATTTCTATTTAAAACTTTTTTACTTTGAATCTTACTTTACAGGCTTAAAGATTTAAAATTTTTGATAATAACAGTCTAGGCAATGCAGCAGATTCATTAAATCTGTTTTTTAAATCTTATTGAAACCTTCTCCAACTTCCTGGATATCTAGGGAATGACTCTTATCAGCCTCAATGAGCACTAAACTCACAGTTATATAGCAAATATTAACACTAAAATTGTCATTTAAAAAATAAACTATGACCTTTAGTGAGGAAATCTGCAGAGAACATTCCCTGTTGTGTGCAAGCAAGACTTAAAGGGCAACTGCTTCTTCAAAAAGAGCACTGTTTCAACTAGGAAAAGTGAGTATACAATTACTAAATACTGGAAAAGTCCAGGCACAAATTGTCTTTGTAATGATAGATTGGAATGCTGTTCTTCTTTAAGAACTTGAAAGGAGGTTTCCTTCTAAAAGTCACAAGTTTTTACTAAGAACTTCACATGGAGGTCCTTCACACAGAAGTTCCCGAGAGCAAAGAATGCAAGATTTCTATGGTAATCACAGCAGGGAAGAACAGGTATGTTTACAGCAAAATCCTTCATAGTTACCCCTCCTTTGGATGGCAAGTGGTAACCATGCTGTTTAGTGCTGCTGAGGGATTAAAATGCATTTTACCATAAAGGCAGCTGATGGTTTTGGAAAGCTCCTTAGGAGGCACAGCACAAAATGTGGAGCGTCACACCCCAGCTGATGCTGGAGCGGCAGCTTTCAAAGAAGACATTCTGCTTTAAGAATTTCAACCCAAATTTTTCACAATTCACAAGGTTCCTGAACAGTTCAATCTGAGGAAAGGCCCAGCTATGCATAAGATGGTTTCAGAAGTAGCAACATATGACAGTATGGCATCTTTCCAGACCTGTGATGCCAGCAGGCTGGGATTTGGGAACGGGGGCCAAGGGAGCAGTCAATCATTCTTTTAACCTGTTCTGAAATCCCAGTGTTAGTTTACATTCTATTCATCTTCATCGTTAAATTAAAATTCTTTCAGGAAGGCTGAGGAATTGTTTTTATAAAAAATACTACCATTTTTCTCAATTTATCTCTTTCATGCTAATACAACATGTTATACATTATAAATGCACTTACACAAATCTATACATTACATTACAAGTACTTTGAACTAAGGCAAGACCAGCCTGAATGTCTGCCAAGCAAGGGATTACTTATAAATACCAAGGTGGAGACATACAGTTCATTATCTGATTTAAATTCTGGAACTGCCCCATTTTGAAACAGTTTCATGAACTGATTCTTGACAGGTATTTTAGGCAACGTTATTTAAACAGAAAGAAAACTATTTTTAGATTTTTTGAGAATTAGTATTCCTGAGACTAACTAGGTTAATAGCTTAAATTGAAAAAATAAAAAGGAAGAGGGAAAAAGTAGAATTTCTCTGAAATAAACTAAAACTAGAGTAAAAAAGAAACAGGTGTATTTGATACTGGGACTCTGCAGTAATATAGCAGTTCTCTGTAAAACACAGACAGCAAGCAGCAGAAGGGATTCTGCATTTTCTATGGGTTGAAGTATTGTTTGAAAAATAATTAAACATAATTATTAACCAGTTTAACCAGTTTTTAAATTAATTAGTTGTTTAAAAAATTCTTAGAATCATTGCTAGACAAAAACCTTACCCAGGAAATGCTACAGAAAAAATCGAATTCGGAATGTGCAGTAAAACTGGTGCCTAAATAGATCAAAACTGCCTTTGGGAGCAGTTCTGCCAGCACAACATTTCAGCTTTGGCCTAAGATATTTAACTGATTTCAGTGAAGCTCTAAGATGTTAGATCCTGTGGTTAGGTTATAATTGCTACATAAATGTAAAGGTTTTAAAGAAGATTTATCCTATATAATCGGAATGTTATTTGAATAATTTTTGTGTTGCTGCTTTTTATGCCTTTATGCAATTAAATGTACATTTTTAGAAGATATTAACTGCTTTTTATAATGAAAACAATATATTTTATATTGGTGCACTGCACCAATGAAGAATCTGAAAGTATTCTTGTAAAACCAACCCCATGACACAGGGTCAGAATTACAGTGCCTCATTACAATTTTTCCCTATTATTTGGTAGTGTTGGTGCTGTTTAGTAACATAAGGAACATCAACAGATATGATATTTATTAAGCAGAAATGTAGCTCAGAAATAAATTCATGCTGACTAATTAAGTAAATAATACCTTGGGCTGCTGTTTGTTTTATTTTTTTAAAACCTTAGACTGGAGAAGCTGCTATGCTAGCTGAAAAATCATTTTAATATTACAGAAATGTACTAAAGACCCTTAACTGCTGCACTCAACTCTGAAAAACTTCTAAGAGGCTTATGATTTATCTTGCTTTGGGGTAAAGTACAAAATATTGGGGTAAACCTAAATATATAAGTTATTTATAACATTATTAGTTCCTAATAATATTTCCCACTGCCTGTAAAGCTTTTCACTGGAGAACTCTGCAGCCCTCTGTGTTAATGAACTGCCTGCACCTTATTAAGGCACCGTTCTCACCTCACAGGAAATTGCAACAGACCAATGTATGGATCCAGTTCAGGAGTGCAAATGCTTTGGAAAGTCACGTTAATCTGATCTGCTCAAGGTTATATAGCAGGTTTATAGTCCAACCAAGAATAAAAACCCCAGGGCTTCTAATACTCCATCCAATTCCCCTTTCAATTGCAACTTTGTGCCATTCCACAGCAGCCTCTCACAACCTTTATGATAACTTATAGCTGGGTTATGTGCTGAACTGAAAAGCAAAGAGGTTCCTCAGTGTTTCAGCACAGCACTCAAGTATTTTTTTGAATAAAGCTGTTTCTTTCCACTTGCTCCTTGCAAAAAAAAAAATCAAGTACAAACTCAGGATTTTATTGTTTCAAGGCATCTGTGCAGAAATACTTCTGTTGGTTACTGAAAACTGCAGCAAGGGGAAGTGGTCAGAGCAAGTATAACAAAATATCAATGCTTGATTTTTAAAAATATATTGGGATTCAAAAGGATATCATTTTTACTGATAATTCCTGTTAGATATGAACTCATCCCAACACCAAGATCAACTCAAACATGTTAAGGCTTACTGGCACACACACTTATAACAGCTCAATTCTATCTCTATAAATAAGAACATATCTAATGTTGACAATAGAGAAAAACAGTTGCAGCCTAACTGTATTCACAACCAAAGGTCATATGAAGTGAACAACTTCAGAAATGTTTTGAAGGACAATCATATTGTGATGTCAGTTAGACCAGTGTAAAGTATCCCTATACAGACTGGTTTATGTAATAAATAATTCTAAACAGCAACAGTATCATTCTAAAAGTTTTGGAATATGTGAAATTAGGCTGGTGATTTTCCTTCAGTAAAAATAGTATTAGTTATATAGCATAATAAATGCAAATTTGTACTCAGTATGGCTCATACATTTTTTTAAAAACAGGCAAATGAATTACCCAGTGCATATAGGACACATTGCTTAATAGAACCCAGTATCAATGTATTCAAATCCAATAATGTAATGACTAATTCTATTAATTCTAAGCATTAAATAGTAGAAGTAATACTATCATCAAAAGTCCTCTTCATAATACCTTAAATCTGATTATAATATAATTTGTGAAATAATGGACATTTGAAAATACTTGGCACATGTCCAATGGTTGAACAGAAAGGTATCCTCTTTAATATTAATTGGAAGGAAGCACAGTTCAGCTACTTCCATCCACACATGTGAAGTGTGCCTGGGCAGAGTTGAGGAGACAATGAGAGCACATTTCTGAGCGTGAAAAATATTAAAAATTTTGGAAAAGTTTCCTGCATAAAAACAATTGTGAGTCTTAATTTTATTACAAGCAGAGCAATTACTTTAGGTTTATGTTAGAATGAGATCAATCAGGTGCAACTGAGTGGTTTTACAGCTGTGCCCTAGAAGTGCAATTTGATTCAGAAGAATCCCAAATTACCTATTCCATGAAACTAAAGACTACGTGGGAAAGAACAGTTATCCCAGCACAAGATAACCCTTTTTTAGGGCATGAAACTTTTCTGCTACACCTTTACTCTATGCTCCCCTCCCAGAGTAACTGCAATAACTGAATGACATTTGCAGTGTTGTTACTGGGCTTTATCAGAGTCAGGTGGGAGAGGTCAGTCAGTTCCCAGGAGCAAACAGAGCTGGACAGGGGAACACCTCCCACCTAACCATGGAAACCATGGAAAATGTCTGCTGCCAACTGGAGAAAGCAAGAAAGGGCAGGAGGGAGTAAAATGTGACGCTGGAGTTTTGTAACAGAACTACAAGTTGAGCTCAGTGATCTCTTTTCCCACAAGGAACAGAGGACCACAGACCCAAAGATCAACTAAACATTGCAGCAGTTTGTGTTGCTGGTAAAGAACCTTCAGAGTCTTGTAGGCCCCTCTGAATTTTGTTCACTTTCATTTTACTCAAACTATGGACATGTTTTTGTTAGGGAGATGCACTAAGAATTCCTAAATGAGGTAGTACCTAAAAACTCATGATCCCACAGACTGTCCAGAAATGCTGCCTTGCTCTCATAAAACCTCCTTGGGTAATGAAAGAGTTTAAAGGTTTCTCTTTAAGCACCAATATGAAAATTTATGTTAGCACAAAGAAAGACAAAGACATTAACATTTTAAAGTCCTAATCTCAGCAGTGAATTTATTTGTGTGAGCCTTTGCCAATGAGATTGCAGTTTTATAACAGCCAACAGTTACTACCTTACAGGAATAAAAAAGGAATAAAAAGGAAAATAGCTATTTGGTGAGTAAAGGTAGCAGCTGCAAAGTAACAGCAATTGGCTGCAGGCTTCTACCCAGTACACAGACCACAATGGATAAAAAGGAAAGCTAAGAAATGTTAGCATAAACTATAAACACCATTAAATCATTGGCAGGTGATATTAGCAGATAGGAGTTTTGAAAAAAGTTTGCTTCCCGAAGGCTTGCATTGCATTTCCTAATTCCCTTTTCTGATAACTCAAGATAGAAAATTGCCTGATGAGAATATGACTGCAAATATGTAGCAGTACTACAGTAATATATACAGTGTAAACACATTAATAAATTTCTGAGCTAAATAAACCTTCTACAGCTGTAGCTTAAATACTTGTATTTTATGGTATCTTTGAAAAATATCATACTCAAACCATCCACATCAAAGTCACTGAATTACAATTTCATAAAGCTCTTTAATATGTTTAGTCCATAAAGCTGGGTACAGTCTAAGGCTACTTCTAAGTTGACATAAATAAAAATTCTGTTCCTATTAAGATGTATAGAGTAGAAAGCAGTCAGATTAGCACAGATGAGAAGGCAAATTTTACTTATTACATTGGCATATTTGAAATGGAATTGCATTACCATTTTGTTGACTTAAACTTACACCTCTAATTGTTAATTAAGCATGTGAATTAATATAAATTAAAGTAACAAAGTTGCCACGCCAGTTCTTCATACAAACAAGCAGCAGTCATGTAATTATAAAGGTGCAAGATGTAACAATGTATGGCTGATAAGTAGCTTTTGTGTATATTTCTACAGAACACCATAAAGGTTAAACTTCAGCCTCTCTACCTCTGGTATAATTAATTGAATATTATTAATCTTCCCACACTCATTGTCACAAAGAACACCTTAATACTCACAGATGTTTAGGAAATAAAATTAGAATTTGATGTAGAGGATTTATGAGAGACCTGTCTTTCAGAGGAAAACATTCCTCAGCGGGTCAGAGATGGCAAGAGAAGCATTTGAGAGGGATGAGGACAGGTTAACTCTTTGAGACAGAACAGCAAATTCCTACAAGACATCCCTGTCAAATAATTGACCATAGAACTTCTGATGCTCTCATAAAGAGCAGAGATTCCTGGTATTAAAAAAAAGAACAACTTCAAAAATCCACATACACAAACCCCTCCACCAAATCCTACCTCTGCCAAAAAACCCCAACCAAAAGCCAAAGCCAAACCACAAACCCGTGCTGGTTTTAAGACATTAGAACTTCCAGGACTCCAGAAAGAGGTAACTCCTCTGAGATCTTTTCTGGGCAGCACTTGTCAATATTACACCTTTCATTTTCAGCACTGCCCCAGTGCAGGGGAGGAGCAGTCTGGGCAGAGCCCATCAGACCATGGCAGCTGCTCAGGGATCACCCTGAGACAGCCAGGAGTGACGTGGGGAACTGGCCAGGGGGAGAACCAGGCAACAAAAGCCTTGCAGGCAGGAAGGCTTCTTTATCCCCACCTTGAAATCTGTCCCACAGTGAGACATCTCAGATGAGTCTGATGAACCAAGGTCAGTATCTTACCCTCTGTTTGTATCTTTTTGAATAACTTTTCCAAGACTCTGGCATTATTCCCTGGGAAGTGATTCTATGATGGTGTCTGACAGGAATTGCTCTGTTGGGTCCCATAGAGCTGCTGTGAATCTCCATCACACAAGGCATGGAACAAACTGATCCTTCCCTTGGTAATGAATCCTGCTCTCCAACAACCAGCAGGCTGGAGACCTTCTAATGTCACATGCAAACAGTAAGAGAAGATGCAAGTTCTTGGCTCAGGGTTTCACTGTAAAGCACAGATGTAAATTGTGAGACTTGTGACAAACAGTGTTTTCTTTAGTGACACAGTGTTTGTTTTAGTGACAAACACGTTAGAAACTCTGAACACAAAGAGCTACAATAGATGTGGTTGGAGACAAAATAAGACCATGGCTCTTATTATTAGCTCTCAGATTCAAATACTGTGTTTGCTCTTTATGACAATCAAATTTATTAGTAGCATTTTTTATTTGAAATTTTAGTATCAATTTGGAAAACATCTGTTGTACCTAGGTATCATATAATGACCTTTTCATATTTTTCTCCTTAAATCTGAATGGTCTTATCAGTATTTAGGGCATTGGTAAGGTGCTAGGAACACCTGTAGCAGATAAAGAGGCAGAGGAAGGGCTCTGATATATTCTCATAATTAACTGCATATTAATTAGAGCAGTAAAGTGTTAGAATGTTCAAAGCCATTCTCTTAAGTCTGGGTAGGCTGTACAACACATGTATTTTAATTGATTCTAAATCCCCTGATTTCAGCTACTCAGGCACATGCAGTAGGACAGGAGATTGGTCTCACAGTGCCACAACAACTGGACATTTCCCCAAAATCTTCAACACAACATAAAGGATAAAGGTACCTCCATTATCTTACATTCTCCCTCTGTCTCCTTCCTTCCCAAATAAAAGAGAAAAACCCTCAAAGCACAAAATTTTCTTATTCCAAACTGGCAAAAACCCTTTACTCTTTCTGTAGGAGGAAGTGATCAATCTTGTGATCCTAAATCCATGTTCTAGCTGCAATTAATTTTTTCTTTTTACTCTATAGCTTATGATCCACACATTCCATACTGTTCTAGTCCACTTAATTTTTTTGTCAGGAAGTTTAAAAAAAATAAAAGTTGATGATCAGTACTCATTTTTCTTCTCCCTGTTCTCCATTACCAGTAAAACACTGTTATATAAAGCAAAGACGTAGGTGTTAGTATGTGGTGGTTTTAAACATAAAATACACATCTTGTGCATCCTGATCCTTGTTTCTTTGCCCCATGAATACCCCTGGCAGTCCCTATGAATGGTGCAATTTTAAAGAAAATAATTATCTCACTGTACCTTTTACTTCTGACTACATTTTTTCTCCCTGTGAATGCATTCTGAGTTTCTGCAGTGTTAACAGGATATTATCAGCAGTCTTTCTGCAGCATCCTTCATCACTGTCTTAGCAGTTACTCTAAACATTTTGAAGAACAACTGTCAACATGTGAATACCAGTTAATTTGCAAGTCCAGTGGGATTCATAGATAAAAAACAGAAAGGGAAGTGCCAAACCAACACTTTCAAATCAGACTGCCTAAAACCACACAAAATCAGAATGATGTCCTGCTGCCATTTCCCACAGAGGTGAATAGGAGTTTCCTCCTTTAATAAAATGGACATGGAGTTGGAAACTGCTGAAGGCATCTTAATTCACTACCTAAATTGTGGTGCAATTTTTAATATTGAGCACCTGAGGCTTTTATTTGCACTTTAGGATGGCTGAAAACTCCACTGAAGGTTGTCTGTTTTCAGGCACTGATACAGCAATTTTCCAACTCAGCAACATGGAAGAAACATATGCCAGTATGTGTAAAGATTCTCTAGCAGACATTTGCAGCCTCCCTCTTTGCAGCTGATGATGTGGCCAAGCCTTGTACCATTTCATAAGAAAATATGTTGAAAAAGCTTCACATTCACACAGTCATTCAGAAAGATGAATATGAAATTTAGTTAAGCAAAGAGATCTCTGGTGGAATCTACAATTCACTTACACAACCTGTCCATCCTCCTGCTCTCAGGGTTTAGTACCTCAGTGTTTGGCCATTGCCACAAACAGTGGTTTGAAAGCACAGTCATAATACTATTTCCCCTGAGCCCAGTTTGTGAGAAATGTGTACTTCTATTTAAAGCAACATCATGTTTAATTTTGTGACAATAAAGGATTTTTTTTTGCATTCTGCTTCTGAGTGTTCATTTCTCTTACCTTAAATATGTGCTCACAGGGGAAAATAAATCTGGATTTGAAATTTAATTTGTAACTATAAAATATGGAATAGTTATTTCTGTTTATAGCATACTAAAATAGGTAGTGCAAGTACACAGTGTCAGCTACTGGTTACTGATGCCAGCTCTGTTTTAAAGCAATGGTAACAGCTTTTCCTCTCAAGGGAGGATAGTATTTCTTCTACAAACTATAAATTGTATATATTATGTCACATCTTTAATGCTGAATTTTCATCTTAGATTTGTAGTTTGACATTTCTTAGCTAAAATATTTTCACAGTCGTGTCCCACTTTTTCTTAATGGCATCGATCAATTTCAAGCAGAAAGAACATTAATATTAAGAGAAGGTTAAATTTCTTCTGGAATGTTTTTGTCCAGGGAGGTGATATAGATGTACTTGGAAAATTATTACAACTACTGATACCTCAAGAGGATTTGTAGTCAAAAGAAAAAGTGATTTTGAGTTTATAGATAATAAGCAGTTCAGAGAAAATTTTTGAGAACAGAATCAAGATGCTGGGATCAAACAATGTTTAAGTGTCAGTGTGTGAGAAATAAGGGGTTCAATTAGTGAATGTGGAAGAGTCTTGATTCCTATACTACGGAACTTACCAAAATTATATAAGAAATTAGGGCATAGCATGTCAAAAAATCATAAAATGCAGCTATTTCGTCTGACATTTAAAAAAATATAGCTGATATAAGTGTCATTCAGAGTATGGAAACATTTCAGTCAAATATAAAAGTACCAGGAGAAATAAATCATGAAGTCCAACCTATTTCATAAAACATCATGATCTGCTCTGTATGTATGAGCACGCAAGAGAAATTGAATGTGAAGTACTCTAAATTACAACACGTAACCATCTTCTACTAAAAGCACCACAAAGCCAGTGGTGAAAGAAGAAAGGAGTGCAGAAAGCAAAGGAAGTAGTGAAAAGCAAAAAATTAACCATTTGTAGGAAAAAAACAGGTTATTAATCGTTTTAGTGGGCAGAGTTAGGTTCTATACTTGTGGAAATACACACACACACATACACACACATACAGCACACAGAGAAATAAAGAACAGTCAGTAATAGAAAATAATATAGGCAGAATAAAGAATTTAAATTGCCTGGGTTTATGAGCAATGCAGCCAGTGCTGATAAATGTAGATTATAAAAGTGCATTGCAAACAGATAAATGTGTGTACAGTGGAAACACATTCAGGATCAAATGTTCAAGTGCAGAAGAACTTAGATTTGTTAGAACATATCATACCTTAAGAAAACTTAGATTCTACCACAGTGCAGGTACAAAGGGAGGCAAAAGTGGTTAAGGATGGTAGATTCAAGTGGAAGCTGAATTGAGTTCAAGTTCACATTTTCTTTCAGGGACTGGATCAGAAATACTTTGGACAGTTATGCCATAACAAAGTGAGATGGAGTTTGAATTTACAGTTGATTACATGCTTTCCAAATAGAGCAACCTACTCAAACTCTGTTTATCCACATGGGGAGTTACTGCTCAGCAACTAATGTGTTTTATGATTTACACCTCAGCTTTCTCACAGTAATTTCCCCTTGAAGACAAGCCCTGAGAGTGAAATTCTTCAGAACCATTTATGCTGGTCTCATTCTAGTCCCACAGAAGTCAGTCATACAATTATTTACTCAGTAGCAAAGTTATGAAAATTTTGAAACATTCCCCTCTCTTCCGCATCTTGAGCTTTTCAGAATTTTATTTCTCACCTTGTGATTTTAATTGAATGTCCAGGTGATAGAAAAATGGATGAAGCCATAAAATGAATTCCTTAAGACTGAAATGCTGAGTTGCATTGCTACAGCTGAACAATAAAGGAAACAATCACTATGCATGTTCAGAAATACATCCAGGTGTTCTGGAGAGATTTTAAATTACAGAGCCGACAAACTACCAAGCAATATCAGCCCACATGTTGAAAGATATTTTAAATCTAAGAACAATACTAAAAATATCATGGTCATTGATGTAAATTGAGAGAAATTACATTGAAATTAGTGAGAAAATGGAAAGGAGGAATGATATGCTAAATTACATCAATTTATTTAGATTATGCCTCCCTCCCATATGAACAAACACATACCCTATTTTGCTGAGTGAAAGTTTTACACTGTTTTTAGATTCTATCAGCCATGCAAGCTAAATAGCATGGGGTAAAAAACAGGTTGAGAAAGGTTTTTTTGCCTTCTGACAAAGTACTTCACTATTAGTTTCAGAGTAAAAAAACAAAGATTCAATGTGGATTAAAAAATAGCTCAGAAAGCAAAGTGTAGGAATGCACAGAAAAGCCTCAGCATTCAGGTAATTCACAACCTTGCACCAGACATCTCTTGAGGAAAAGATACTGGCTGAGAGTTTGAGAGTCCCAGGAGCTTTGGTTAGTGATACATTTGAAATTTGAATTTCAAATTAGAGATGGATACCTAGATCCTTTAGACTTCCTGGAAAGCCCTACCCTTAGGATTCTTTGTGAAGCACTCAAAAATCTCAGTGAAAACTTCAGCTGGATGCACAGCATGGACTAAGGCCAGCACATTATTAGTATGCAAAGTCAGTAAGAGAAAGTGACAGTACAGTTTTAATGTTATTTCAGCAAACCAATGGTTCAGAGTGATTAGAACAGTGTGCTCCATTCTGGTCAATCTCTCCCAAAAGGAAGAGGGACTTCAGAGGTGGCTGTCAACACAAGATTGCAAGCATAAATAATTTGTCAATATAAGGAGATAGTAAAAATTGCAGAGTCTGTACTTTGACTGCTGCATCAGATAAATGAACTACAATAACCCTTGCTCATTCCCTCACAAGTTCACAAAACATATTTCAGAGAAACAAAAAGGCAGCAAAATTAAAACAGACAAAGTTATATGCTCTGAACAATGCACAATTAATCTAGGAGTGTCATTGTCACTAAATGCTACTGCAGATCTATGTAACACAAACAAAAAGAAAGCAACCACCAATGAAGGACATTTTAAGTTATTTTTCAAAATAGAGCATTTAATTTCTTATATAAAAAATCTACTATAAAGGTAGATTTTACAAGAGTTCCAGGTGAAATAGAGATCAATTTGAGAAAACAGCATTTCTAGCTTCCTAATAACTAGGAGGTATATCATACAGAAATATGTAGCAATGTATTAAAGATATTTTTCAAAGAAATTTCATAAAAATGAAGTCTAAATTTTAAATGCATTTGAATGTGTTTTTTTACTGAGTTCAGTGGAAAGAGAGAAAAAAAATCTCCATTTCTGACTAAATGACCATAGTTTCCATTCTTAGCTCTCAAAGCCCAACTTTTGTCTTTCACTAGGAAAGTCTAGGAAATATACAGTTTGAGTGTACAGTCTGACACTGACACTGAAAGTATAAGCAAATTTTGATTTACAGAAGACAAGGAAAAGCAGAGCAATGTCAGACTGGAGTCCCATTCCAGAGGAGAAAAGGCTGCAAACACAGAAAGTGAAGCAAGCTAACAGAGAAAGTTAAGAACTAAGATGCTTCTGTGTTTCATAGATGTCAGGTCACAAAGTAACATGATTAAATGATTAAATTTAATAGGATGTGTGATAACAATCACAGTTCATTTAATTTCATGTTGTGGGTTGTATTTTCTAGATTCCGGCCATTCTCACTGATGTCTAAACTTTCTGTTGCTTCGTATTCAGTCAAGACACCAAATTCTAGACCTTTTTCCTCAGATCACACCTCACTAACACAGAGAACAACATTAAAGTCCATGTAAATAATCCTTACATTCTTCCTGCTTTCTTCTTGGAGATGGCAAAATTCTTGAACAGTTTCTAATCCATCACATCACATGAAATTCTTCAGTGCAGCGTCCTTATCTAGCCAACAACTCCACACCTGGGATTTGTACAGTTGAACATTTCTATTATTTTGTACTTGTTTCTATTAAACTGCAGCCTATTTTATGCAAATCTTTTCTTGGAGATAGCAACAGCATTTTGAGATCCAGTCCTGTTCTCCAGTATGCTTGAACCCTGTCTTAAAGTCACCTTTGTATCCCCCTTAATCCAAGTAATTAATAAATGATACCACCTACTGGGTTTTTTATGCTCAAGAATTGTGCAGTCCAATGTGACTTTTTGCCAATAAACACTGAACTCCTCAGCACAACTTTGATCCAAGGTGTATTAAAAAGAAAGTACAGGAATTAAATACAAGGCAAGATTTGTTATTTGATTAAATGAAGAAAAGGAGATATGAATATATGCAGTGAGAAAATTAAAATATAATTAGCCATGAAAGGAACATAATTTCATGCCACAAACAACAAACATCTAGAAATCCTAACCCATTTGTCTCAATGGAGATCTTAATTTCAGATTAAGTCAAATTAAAACGAACAAAGAGACAAAGCCAGCTCTCTGTCTCTGAAGCTACATGCAAATTGAAGCATGCTTGCATCTTGGTAGTGTTTTTAAATGAAACATTTGTTAAGCTTCATCTAGGAAAGGCTATACTTGATTGAACCAAGCATTTACTTGTCTTGTATCCCCTCTCTAGCAGTGGCCTGTCAGGGACACTTAGGGGAGTGTACAAGCCCAAGGCAAACATACAACAATTTTTCCAAGCACACTTTCCTAGGCTCCAGTGAGTCTGAGCTTCAGTGGCTCTCTGAATCAGAATTATGACCTTTGCAGTACTTAATGGGTAATATCAGTAATTCTGTAAATCTTATTACTTTTGGAATCAGTGTAAACACAGCTTGTGTCGAGGAGTTCATGGTGTAACTATGTGAAACTGAAAAAATACTTCCTTTGGTTCAACTTAAACACATCTCCTGCTAGAATCATCTCTTGCCCAAAGTCCTTGCAGTCAAGAGCCAGTGAACAGCCACTCATAATCTATTTACTCACCACTCATGGGTTAATAAACGTGTCATAGCCTCCTTTGATTTTCTTCTTTCCAGACTGAAAGCTTGTAGTTCTACTTGCTCCTTGTTTGAAAGATTTATTTAATCATGTTTTACTCATCCTACCCATTCTGCCCTTTACCTACTCAAGATGCAGGTGCAGCACTGTGACACTGCTTGCAACCATGATGGTATCTAATTTATTCTATTTCTTTCTAAAAATGTCCTATATTAAATTTGCTTTTTTCTTGCTGCTACTATTTTCATGCCTCACAGTGAATACACTGTGAATAATCTCACAGTGAAATCCTTAAACAATAATTGTCAGTTTGAAGTCCATTATCGTACACAAATTTCTAACATTTTTACCCTTTGAGAACCACTTTATATTTATTTAGTGAATTTCACCTGTCACTTCATCACTCAGTGTCACTGAGGCACTTCTTTGCAGTTGGCTTTTATTTCTCCTATTCTAAATAATTTACTATCAGCTGCAAATTTTCCTGTATAAATTTTTTCTGTTCTAATGAATTTCAAATAATGCTCATCTTAGGTCTTGAACAAGTTGCTTTGTAAGCTCTTTTTTAGTCTACATTATTGTGGTTTGATGTTGTATTTTTAGGCTTTATGTTTCTGTTATTCTTGGATAATGGAGTAACAGGCCTGCTTTAATTTCTTGCATACCCATTTGTTTGTGCCTCCTTGTAAGAAGATTTAGCCAAAATCTGATTTTTAGAACAGACTAAATGAACCTCTAAGTGATGTAGCAAAAGTAGATGAACAGAGCCATTTAATATATAATCAAATGAACCAGAATAATTCAATTGAACTTTTTGCATTCTAGAGGATCTTAATTTGTTACTGAAGTCCAAGCCTGAAACCAACCAGACAGCTCAAGATGCCAATACACTGCTTTGGAAGTGGTCTAGATGAAAACATCAGTTCACTTGCTGAGATCTGCTGATGTTTTTGCAATAAACATCCTCTACAATAAATATACAATACAAACCCTACCAGCCAGTGGGAATTATTTGCACTCTATAATAGTAAACTTTAATAGCTTTGAAACAGTTCATAAGAATGGGTTAAATGCTAATAAACCAATGCTTTAACACCTGGTATTTATTATTTGGTTAAGGCTATCAAACCTCTGTGAAACTGAGCAATTATTTTTTGAAGATCAGTTGTCAGTATCTCAGCTAACTTCTAGAAGTATATTTTCATTTTTCTCTCTAGTCAAGGCATGACTGAACAGAGATATCCATTAAAGCTCTTAGTCATGTTCTAGAGAAAAAAAGAAAACATACTTCAGTCTGAAAGTATTTGCTTACATTATTTTGTTACCAAAGAAAAGCAGGCAACACATGTATTTTTTTTCCAATATCATGCTGTGATTTCAGCAACATCTCCTTCAGCTGGCAGATCTCCTACGTCAGGTCCTGTGGTATTTTAACTAGATTGTTGTATCTGGTACTTCAACTTCACTTCAGCAAGGGTAAATCTTAAGGTTCATGTTAATAACCTCCTTTCAAAACTCGTTGGAATTGCTGACACATTTTTAAATACCTGATTAACTGTGACAAATGAGCAAGCAGAACAAAAAGAACAAACTAGAAAAAAAGGCTCAAACTAGTAATTTTCTGTAAAAATTAGATTCTGACACACATTTCCAGACTCCATAGACATGGAAACACAGGATAACTTTTTTAGAAAATTCCAGTAAATTTAATGCATCCCTTCTAAATTAATATTAAAATGCACCCCTAGTAAAGAAACAACCTTTAATATACACAAGATTTCCAAACACAAGACTTCTACAAATACAGTCCATATTAAACAAAGACCACCAGGTATGTATCACCTGATAATAACCACACCAAACAGCTAAGAATATAAGCATATATAATTAATAAATCAAAATATGTGTGTTAAATATTTTTCAAGGCAAGGGAAAATATTTTCTTCCACTGTTTTCTTAGAAAGTGGATATTTGTGCATGTGCTTACATTATCAGCACTTATTATTTTAATAAGTCTCATCAGAATAAGAAAATTAACCATGCATGTGCATCTGAGGTAAATAAAACTTATGTCGCCTTCATGTTACCAGTTTTTAATTTTACTGACGAAAAATTTTAAGTACTGTGGCAAATAAAGGCAATGCTTTAGTCCCAGGCTGCAGGGACTTTCATTGACCTCTTAACTATTCTGTACTAAATTGCTACTTCATTTTTAATGAGTGTTCTATAAATGGAGTAGTTGTTTGTATTCTGAATCTGCAAATGTTGCAAAAATATCTGAAAATGGGTCAGTTTCAAAACCCTAAAAAGTTTTAGTCTATTATTATTTAGTAGTATTTAAAGAACAATCTCAAGAGCTAATGTTGAATAGTAGACATGTATTTTAATGACAGAAATATTAAATAAAAATATCAAATAATGTTGACTTAAAAAAATCAGAACTCAGTAATACTAAACCCAAAATAAAACCAATTAAACAAATTAAAACCAATGTCTTCATTTGAACAACAAACAGCAAACATTGACATGCATATGCACAGATACAAATTGTTATTAAGTTTGAAAGATGACTTAACCACTAGGCAAGACTTGTTCAAGACTCAAGAAACTTCAATTCTGTCTACCGGTGACACTATTGCTTCACTTCCATAAGAGATTTAATTTCAGTTAATTCTAGCAAACTTAGCATGGTTTGTAATAAAAAAGCCATACTGTGTTTCTCATAACATCTAAGCTGTATTAATTTTACCTACAACCTGTACTGGAGATCACTACTGCAAAGCCATTTACATTCAGAAGTTTCCTAATTGATGTTCTTCTGCAGCACACCAAAACTGAAGCACTTAAGTGCTCAATAAAAGCAGTATATCATCAGGATGTGTTTGAAGTGGCACTGTTAGGACACTAGTCTGGGCTCTGGGAGAAGAGTCAAGTACTTAATTTGTTTGATTGAGATCTAATTTGCCATTATTAGACCTGACCACTTCAAGTGTAACACTTGTGTTCTCTCCTCCTTACCCAGCTCTTCTATCCAGTGTATTTTTTCATCTCCAGTTTATTTAACACCTCCCTTTGGATTTCAGTTTTTGAGATTGGGAAGTTGATCATGAATTGAAGGCACAGCTGCAGAGGAATGAACATTGTTGTTACCATCTGTTGGCATCTATAGTGTTGGAGAGTCCTGAAGGTGACTGTACCCTCAATTCCATCAGCAGGACAATTTCAGTCCTGCTGGCAACACACAGTGAGAGGCTATAAATGCACATTTTGAACTGCACAGAACAGTCTGAATTAGCATGTGATTTGTATCACCAGCTAGCAAAGGCTAACAACTCTGCTAGAAGAGATATAACATATGACATAAACATACCATCATTTAAATAAGAAAGGTTGCTTTAGCAAACCTGTAGGTCCTAAACTGTGCTGCTTTGCTTTTATGTCTTCCTTTCAATCAGTCTCAAGGTAGATCTCAAAATGCATAATTCAATTAAATTGCAAAATTTTCCATAATTAATTAGGAACCATTCTCCTTTCTTTTCTACTTATACACATAAATCCCCCAACCTTAAGAAATGGGAGTGGGATAAAACAGTAGAAACAAGCTTTTCTAAGTGGGTAATTTCTAGATACATATCCACAGTATGTGGCATCCCAGTGCCACCGAGTTGCAGAACACCAGGGTGGAAGGCACCTCAAGAGGTCTCTGAGCTGGCCACTCTGCCCCAAGGCTCCATCAGCTCTGCTGAAATCATTCCTGACAGATGTTTGTATAACCTGATTTTATTCAATTTCCAGTGATGGGAAATCCATCGCTTCCTTAGGCGATCTACAAAAACATTGCTAAAAATTGCAGCTATTATTCAAGATAGCAGAAGTCCTGACTGACAGTGGTCTGCAAGATTAATTCTTTACAGTTTAAATCCACAGTATGGCACCCTTGAACTCATGCAGATAATGACTATGCACATATATCTTCATGGCTAAGCATACAAAGTGTATATGTTGGTTTTCAATTATATAAAAAGAGAAATTCTGCATAACTGATCACAAATGCTCTTAAATTACTAAATTACAGAGAATTTCACAACTAATCAAGTACACTCAATTCTCCAATAGTGTATTTTAAATAAATTTATCTTACTTCCATATTTTTTTGGTACGGAAGGACGCACATTTTCAGGTACATATCTATAAATATACACACACATCTCCTGTGGGTAGTCTGTGGTTTAATATAAATTTCTAATGCAAAACATTCCCAAGTGTCTAGGTCTGTTGAAGCCAAAGGTTCCAATAATAAAGAAATTAACACCTTCACAAATGAGGACTCTGTGGTCAAGCCAAGCCAGATGGCTCTTGACACCTGTCTGAATCCTGACTTGCACTGAATGGTCAATATTACAGTTTATTCACAAGCAGGAGCCGAGAATCCTTGTTGGTTGCAATAGGGATGAAGAATTAATTCTCTCCTAACAACATAAAACCCAGTAGGATTTTACTTGCAAAGGCAACAACTCTTTCCAGAATTTAATACACATTAACTAAGGCTTCTTACTTTTTTCTCCCCAACTTTTTATATTTTTTCTCCTTTATGAGAATAATTTTACCAGAAAAATTAACATTTTCATGGTGGTAGAGAGCAAAAGATCTTGCAGTTATGGGAAAAAGACTGCTTTAAGGCTTTAGTCCCAATATCTGGAAGAAAAAGACTAACAAAAATAGATCAAAAACAATTTGAAAAGTGGAAAAATGGACAATCTCTTTTTTGATTTTGTATCCCCTAGAAGAAAAGTTTTGAACTTACTGAGTTAAATATCGACAACATTCTACCAATAAGTGTGTGGGGACTTTTTCAAACAGCTGGAACATTATAGATTTTTGCAAGTTTACGTGCCCTGTGCTCACATTTCCAGTAAAAGCTGCTGTCTAATACAAAGCTAAATGCCCCAGGGACATTGAAATGAACATATTTTTCTGCTGGTTTAAGCACACCAGCAGTCATTTGTAGAGTTTACATGGCTTTCTTGTCAATACCTGCTGGTCACAGTTGGTGAAGAAGCAGTTTCACTTATGATCTGTTTGCTAATTAAGCATGGCAGCAGCCATTCAGAGTGAAATTTTCAACAACCTGACACACAAAAGGAAAGAATCAGATGTATTCTCAGAAGACTTCGATCTTTAAATCATTTGGATTCTGTAGTTACTGGAACTGAAAGATAGCAGAAATTACTTTGTCAGATTTACATGCAACTTCTCTGATAAACTATAACACACTACATGTAGGATGAATGCTTTAACCCTGATGTTCTACAACATAATTCTTTAAGAGAAGGAAACTTAAAAGGATTTGAAGCTATTCCAGTATAGGCCAAAAATCTGTATAGTTTTCTGCTTCTTCTAATTTTCTTCAGTGGTTCATAATTATGTTTTTTGTTGACATCTTTCATCATCCAGCTGTACTTCAAGTTTACTGTCCATTGCTTTGCTTGCAGGAGGATTGCAAAGTCAGTGCTCTGCTGCACACAAAACATCCTAGAAAGCATCAGCAAAGCCACTTCATTGCTCTGCTTCAAATTCTTTGCTTTTTTGGCCTTCAAAAGCCAGTTGTTTCTTTGCTGAATGATTATCACCTAACACCTCTTTGCTGCTTTGTATTTGTCCTCCTTCTTGGTTTGCAACTGTGTGTTGTCTCTCAGTTCATGTCTTTGGCATTTGTACAGCCCCACCCAGTGGTCCCAGGCTTGAACTCCAAGACATACTCAATATGGTAAATAAAATAACCCCTAAAACATTCTTTTCCTTGAGATCTCACTATTTTGTTATGTCCCTTGGGTGCAGAGAGGAGAAATCTAGAGTGGCTGGCAGCCAAATCTCGTAATGAAATAGAACACCCCAGCAAAAGTGAACCTTTTCTGAGAGAAACCTTAAGATGGCAAAAGCATTAGTGCAACTACCAGAGGTGACTGAACAGCCTCTTCCCACAGAGCAAAAACCCACTCCACAAGGAACACTATCACATCCAAGCATATTTTTGAGCATTTACAAGCCATGCTCAAATTCTTTAAATAAAATACAATAAAGGTTTATTTATATCTGGCTTGCAATTGCAACTTTTCAGTGCTTGTTCACCTATGTGAACAAATGTTTTTTAGTCATCTTCTCTAAAAATGGACATTTGACGTAACTGAAAAAAAAATGTGCCTTTTGCAATTTTGGACAAGAAATATAGCAGCAAAATTTCATTTCAAAAATATCGTAAGGACAGGAACGCAACAGAACGTGTTTCTGTGCTGCTTGTAAAGGCAGTGGGCACAAAAAAGTTTAGAAGGTCTACTACTTCAAAAATCTGAAAGGTGGAGACCTCTGGCACACTTGCTGTGATAGAGCTCAGCCCTGAAAAAGTGAGCTGTTATTAACTCCTGAATTGCCTTGTCTGCCTTAGTAGACAATGGAGGATTCTCAGCTGCTCTTGGCAGCCTTGGGTCCTGTTCCAAAAGGAGTGAGGAGCCAAGGCAGGCAGAGACTCCAGCCCCGAGCCCCCGGGGGACCTTGGTGTCTAATTGCCCTGCTCAGCATCGCTCCTGTAACAAACTTCTGCGAGGAAAAACATCTGACAGCGTTACTGCAAACCTGCTTTTGAAGAAAACACTTTGAAAACTACACAGACTTCATTCTGAAGCCCTTTTTTTTATCTGAGACAAAATAAAGAGTCGCTGGACAGATAGCAGAAACAAAAAAGTCTTCAGGAAAAAATATAAACATATATATGACTTCATCTGGTATTCTTTCCTTGACCTTTGGCCAGTTTTCTTTTAGTTTCTTAATGGCAAATGAGGTTGAGCTATTAAACCCTCTGGAGATAATACAAGGTAAAGCTAAATGAAGAATCAAAATTGAGGCACAGTGAAAAATACATTAGAAAAACAAGCTACCAAAATTTTTAATTAAAGTAGTCCAAAGAGTTAGAAAGCCTTTAATTTTCAATTTCATGATGTTGTACTGAAAAGTCATCCCCTGGTCCTGATAATTTTCCTGTTTTCCATGGTTTTGTTTATTTGTGTCATGATTTGTCATTGGTATCTATTTGAAATATAGCTCTTGACTGAGATTTTAGCTGCCCCTATAATGAAATATTTTCTGCTGTGGAATACTTGCAAAAAGGTGCCAATAATCACTAATAGTCAGAAAGTGTCACAGCAGGCAGTGCTGTCAGTGCACGAGTAGCCTCGCACATGAAATTCTGTATGGGAGAACAAAGAATAAAAAGTCTTTGAGCTTCTTTCAACATCAACTGCTACTTATTAAATATCAGGATTTTACTAAGCATGCTTTTAAGAAGTACTTCAATAGAAAAAAGGTCACAAGAAAGCCACCAGTACCTTTTTTTTTTTTTGGTTGGAGACTTTTGCGCAAATGTTACTCCTGTGCAAAAATCCAGTTCTGTTTCTGATGATGCAAGGGTGACAAGTATTGTCTGTGAAGCTACTTTTGCCCCGAGTAAGAACTTTCTGGCATCAAAGTAGATTAAAAAGAACAGATGGTGGCAGAAATATAATTAAGAAAAAGAAAAGGAAGAAGAAACAGATATCAAAGCACCACCTTCTCTTTCCCTGAATTTCTCCTGAAAGAAGTAGAATGAAAGTTTAAAAAAGTTTAGATCATCTAATCCATGTAAGATTCAATCCAAAAATTAATATATCAAACACTTGAATCATAAAGAAGAGCCAGATGCGCAGCATGAACTTACTTGGACACTGCTAAATGCTCACTATAGGCATTCTGAGGAACTGAATATAATTAAACAGAAACCAGAAAAAAGTCTTTACAGGTAGTTATAAATCACCATATTCTTACTCATTAGCATAGAATTAATCAAACACAGGTTGAGTTTAGGTCCTACCTTGTCCTGTATCTGCCCTGAATATAGGACATTCCTTGTATTTAACTGAATATGGAACTTTTCCGAACCATTAAGAAAACCCAAACAAACCCCCACAAAAAACTCAAAACAAAATAAAAACCCAGCTGCTATGTAAAAGAAAAGAAGTATTAATAATGAGCATAAAAGCAAATTTATTTTTAAAAATACAAAATCTTCTGCTGGTGTAAGATAGAGTTTATAAACAAAACAGCCCTCTAAGAGTTAGAGCTACAATCATAGCAACAACATAGGCAGATACACATGAAATTGCCATGTTTTCTCACAGCAAGCTGCAAAGGGCACCAGCATCACCTTCAATGCATCCTACACCTGGATCTCTGAGTGTGCAGGCTCTTTCCTGCAGTTTAGTAATGAGTTGTTCCATATGCACACTCTGATCAGGAAGGTTATGCTTAGTATTCTGCAGCAAAACAACATTTTAATTAAGTTATAAGAATATCAATTTCATTCTAGTCTTTGATGCTCTTAGAAACAATTATAAAGCAGCAAGAATTTTGGAAAACAACTGTTAGCATTATTTAAATTTAATCGGAGATCAAAGTTATGAGAATAAGTAAAAGCATCATAAGTTTCTCAGAACAGCTGAAAAACCTCTACATCTGACTCATTAGAAGTACAATACTCTACAACTCTAACAATGTGCAATATGGATAACTCCAGTAAAAACAGCTATATCATGTAATTTATTCTGCGGCACGTCTTCAGATGTTCAAAACAACAAACAAGAGGTACAGGTGTGAGTGAAGATGCTAAAATTAAAAATATTTACTCTTGTTGCTGTATAACAAAAGTCAGTATTTTAATTATGTTGTTTTATAAACTTATTATAATTTCTAATAACTACCTTTAAAATCTATTTGTGCCACAGTAGTATCTGCACAGTCACCACAGACAGGAGGAAACTGAGAAAAAGTAAACCTGTAGATTGGGACTGAAGAATGTGCAATTGAAGCACATGTAACCTTTGTGCTAGGCCTGCACTGAGCCATTGCAAAACACTTCAGTCTGCAGTGAAACCAATGTATTCATCAAGTTCTATCAACTAGATTTTAATGTGAAAGTTGGCAAGTGAAGGTGTATATATAAATATAAATAGAAGATTACTGTGTAGTGTCTAACGGGTAGCCTTGTTTATTGAAACAATAAGCATTGCTCTTTAACACCACTGATATCAAATCATTTTACCAGCAATGTTTTTATTTAAAATTAGCTGCCTGCCTGAAGTTAAATTGTTACCTTTCTCTAAGTATTATGTTTCAAAACAGATAATTTAGTGAAGCAGCTTTGAAAACTGATGTGCTTGTGACACCTTTAATGTAGGTCATTTTTCTGAAGAATAAAGAACAAACCCCAAAATTTCAGAATATTGTTAAATTTCTAAGTCATCAGATGAGGAAAAAGAGCCTAAGTACATTACATTTAGGCTGTTGAAGAGGTTCATTGTAGGAAACTTATGTATTTATTTACTTGTAGAACTGGTAGGATCACTGTCTGTCACATCTACAGCCACAACACTTCATTCCTGACAAGCCTTTACCACGTCTCTGTTAGCCCACAGCATGTCTGTGGGACTCATGGTTGTCAGTCTGATAAATCTCAATGTGCTGTGTCACTTCCAAGCACATAAGCATCAGCACCTACCAGGTGCTCTGTAGCACTTCATATCTGTGCCCTATACTGTCCTTCCAGATTTTCATTTTAAGAAATCCATTTTCAGTTTCATTGCTCTGCTACCAATAATCAAATAGCAAAAGGTGCTGCCTGACACCGTGTCCAGTGTCCCAAAATGATAACCTAAGGAAAAGAGGGCCGAACTAAAACCAATATATTAAAAAGTATTTGTTATAATCTACTTAAAACAGAAGGCAATCTGGCAAAAATTTTACACAGTGTTAATAAGAAGGAAGACATATCTCTAATATGAGTTTGTATGTGCATTTTTCTTCAAATTTCCTGAAAAAAAAATCCAAAAATTTAAGAAAACAAATGAAGACTCCAGGAGAGATTTTAAATTTTATATTTTTAAAGTGATAGATGAGATACAATTAAAGCATTCTTTAGACCCAGTTGCAGGTATAATAATAATTAAGCCAGATGATAAAGTACAGGGAAAACTGAATCTTTCTACTCATTGGTTCTTTTTCTTTGCTGTTTTGTTGTTGTTGTTGTTTCTAAAAATATGTTTACAAAACAAAATTTAAAGAAAGATGTGAACAGTGCTTCCACAGCAGTGACTTCAGGGTGGAGACAGTATCTTTTCCTTCTCCCTTTAAAAAAACAATTACAATAATCACATATCAACAAAAACACTTTGGAAATGCAGAAATTCAAATTGGTTAAAGACATTTTTCTCTAGAAATCTACCTCTGTGTATATCTATCTTTAAAATCTCATTTCCCTTTGCAGTTAAGTTTCTGGTAAACTCATCAAAAGCAAGAAGCCTCAACAAAACTTCATTTCAATTTACATTTAATGCCCAGGACAGCAAAGCTTTAAAACTTAGTAAGTAAAATGATCAGCAAGGGATTTCTTAGCAAAGTTTGTCAATACAGGAAAAAAACTTACCTAACACAGTCACCATAGATCGATAATTAGAGAACAAAAATGAAAATTCACTTTCAGCTAAAAGAACACTTTTACAATCTTAAGGCAATCTTCTGCTTGAGAGAATGATTATCACTTCCATGATTGAAAGAGAAAACTTGATAGTACCAGAAATGCTTCTAAGCAGGACTTGTTCTTATTCAAAGATTGTTTATACTTAATTAAACAAAACCCAAACCACCTTTATCAGATCACTCCAGATACAGATTCTGATGCCTCTTTAAGTGTCTAAACACCAAACGTAGACACTTCTAACCATGAGTTTCATAGCTAAAATATGATGTAGGCTATTGAAATATGTAATGCCTCATTTTCAGAACTTTCAGTAAAAGTGAAGAGTTTTTTATAGAGAAAATTTATCTAAGCAATTGTGAAGGCAATGTGAAGTTCCTCCAGATGTCCCCAAGTGCAAGACACACACAGAGGCTGAGAAAACAGGCTGGGAGCCAGGGCTGCTCAGCTGCAGAAGAGAAGGCTTTGGGGACACGTTACAGCACCAGGCTGCACCTGAAGAGGCCTGAGCTGCAGAGGGGCTTCTACTTTTACAGGGCTTGCAGTGAAAGGAAAAGGGGGAATGGCTCTAAAGTGACAGAGGGTCCATTTATATTGGACATTTGGAAGAAATGGCTCACTTTGAAGGGGGTGAGACACTGGCACAGAGAAGCTGTGATGCCCCATCCCTGGCAGTGCTCAGGGCTGGATGGGGCTCTGAGCAAGCTGCTCCATTGCAAGGGGTCTGTGCCCTTGGCAGGCAGGACAGTCCCTTTCAACCCAACCCATTCTGTAATTGCTGCTTTGGCAGGGGAAGCATACTGAATTCTCAGGGTTTTATTACCCAAGGAGAAAACCAGAGCAGAGATATAATTCTTAGTGGATTAGCTGCCACTTTGGAAGGATTAGAGGTTTAGCTTTTGAAAGAAAATTTTTGTTTCTAGTTTTCACGATTCTCAAAATAAAGTCCTCATAAAACCCTGCCATCCAATCTACTGGAGACATATTTTCTGAAAAATAGAAGCCTGACAATCTTTGCTTGAAAACTTCCATGACAGACATGAAATGCTAGGAAATGCTCAGTGTGTGGTTTTCTCTACTGCTGATGCATTTATATTGAATTACTGAGTTTCCCTAGGACTACTTCACAGGTGGGGAAGTGATCTCCAAGAAGAGAAAAGCTGGTCTCAAGGAGTATTTCGTAAACAGAGCTTTGCCTTAGGACAAAATTGCTAGTGACATGCAAAATATTTTTTATATATTTTAATTAGCCAGACAATAATATGGAGCAGCTGCAGAAAAAAATAAAAATGTTCACATAGATTATCTTTTTAGGCTTCTTGGATGATAATAGCAAAGAACACCTCTTTGGGTGGCACAGGGATCAATTTTCAATGAAATAATTTTCAGTCTTACACTCAGGTGTTCTATCTACCAGTACAAGAGATTAGCAACAGCTGATCTGAGAGAGAAAAAAAGGATCATGTTTAAAAAACCAAATCAAACACCAAAACAAGGAGTGCCTTCTATTGAAAATTATTTTCCTTTCCAAGTTATGTGAGGGAGGAATCAGGTAAAGATGGGGATAGAATCAACATTCCCTTTCCCCTAAAGACATAATTTAATTAAATAGTTTTCCTTTAAGTTTGCATTAAATGAGGATCCTTTGTGAAATCAGTTGTCTTAGCTGAATTAGCCTCTGAATCCACCACTGACTTTAGAGAATCTAGAATCCTAATTTTAACTTTATTAGGTGCCAAAATTACATTGTATGAAGAGGGATGTGTGAATAACCACATGATGGAAACAGCTTTGTCTGACCAGCTAACTTCAATATTCTGAATTATGGAGCAGCATCACCTAAATATGGCTCTTGGCATCATCAGCTCCAAATGATCCTGGAGAGATACATGAGATTGTTGCATGAGATATAACTCACGAAGTTTACTTGCCCTAATAAGCAAAGAATGCTGATATTTCAGTATACATACTTATCTGCAAATAAGGGTCTTAAATAATCTCAGAAATGTTTGGCAATCTCTCAGTTTACGCTGTTTTAAAATCTAATTAATAATCTGTAATTCTGAATATCTCCAGTTACAAGCCATAAATCTTAAAATGCCTCTACAAATGTTCAAGTTTTTCCTCTGGAAAATTTAAATCAGACTTATATTAAACAAATATCTTAAAAAACAAACAAATTACAAGTTTATTTTGCTTTGTGCACCTAGCAGAATGAAGGTCTACTAACATTACTTGCTTTATAAAATCTGAGATAATAAAAACCGAACCCATTTTTTTTGTTATACAGTGAGTCAGAACACTTTGCTCTTTTTTCCTACTGGAACAATTGGAATTGATTGGAGACACAACCCACAACTTTTAGTAAAATGCTTAACATTGCAGAAGCAAATAGACCCAGTGGTTTCACAGATGGAAAAAAGAATATCAAGATATCTTATTCTCATTTCAGCAGATATATGCCTCTGAATAAATGGCAATTAAGAACACAGTATTAAAAACAATTGTTTCTTACAAAAGTATTTTAGCTATTGTTCTGTTGGCTCCCTTTAACTTGCATCTTATCTTTCCATCATCATATAAAACTTACTTAACTACATGAAATTATTTTTATTATTTCCAGATAGCAATAAATAAATCAAACCCATATCCAAACACATCTGCTCCAAATCTCCCTTACATTAAAAAACTTTTTCTTATGTTCATATGGAATTGATGTGCTTAAGTTTATGTCCATTATCTCTTATTCTGTCACTGGGCACTGCTGAGAAGAGCAGGGGTTCATCATCTTTGCACTCTCCAATTAGATATTTATAAACACTGATAAGCTCTTTCCAAACCTTCGCTTTAAGCACCCACATCTTTGAGAGAGAAGATTAGGCACACAGGACAAACTGCCTCCAATATATTTTTGACATCAGAACCACAAAAATGGAAGTTAATCTTCTAAGTGAGGCAGAGGAGTTTAGCATCTATAAAACTACTATCAACAACAGAAGGACGTGCCTACAATGAGCTCACCACAAGAGCAGAGTCAGGCTCTTCTTGGTGGGAGGACACAAGACAAGAGCTGGGACACAGGATTCCAACTGCCCATAAAGAAAAGCCCTTTTGCTCCAAGGACAGGCATGGGAACAGGCTGCCCCAGGAGGTGGCTCTGTCTCTGTCCTCAGATGTTTTCCAGACCAAACTGGGAAAACCCTGAGTAACCCGGCCTGACTTCAACACTGATCTCTCTTTGAGTAAAGGGCTGGACCAAGATTCCTCCTGAGGTATCTTCCAACCTGAATTTATTGTATAAGCCTATAATCTATGACAGAAGTATTCACAATTCATTTTAAAGGAGCAGAATAAGGTCAGAGCTAGCTCTACAACTGTTAAACCAAAAAAAAATCCAACCAAAACACCCAATATCTATGGTCTAGAAATACACACAATATGGCCACAAATAACACACTGTATGGGAATAAGAGAAAGGGTCTTAAAGCAAAGGTAGGTAAGAGAAAGAGATGTTAGATGCTAATTCTGTAACAAGTTTTACACATATAACAAGAGACAAAATGGTGCAGGAAACAACACTTCTGGTACAGTCTATTATCTTGCACACTGTATAGGCTGCAGATTACAGGTTCTCATACTTTTAAGCAAGCCTAGATAAAAAACAAATGGTATTACTCACAACATAAAAAATCAACATTGCATTCTGAGAGAATTAATCTCTTCACACTTACAACATGACTAGGTTTGGTTTCAGCAATTATAGCTCTTGTTGCTCAACAGCTGTTTAACAAGAAGTGTACTCAGACCTCTCCTCACCCAATACCCTGGCTGGCTTCTCAGACATTTCAGTGGAAGCAGGTGCAAGTCTTCCAAAAGTGAGTTAGAGTGCACTGCACAGATTTAATAACTGCTTCCCCAACCAGGAGACTAAAGTGCTCCTGGTGCTCTAAAAAAAAATGAATGAGAAAACTGAAGTTCTCCAGCAATCCCTTGGGCCAATTACACAGAACAGAGATGAAATTATTCAAAGCATGATGAACCTGTCTTTTCCATTCTTAATTGATTATTTTAGCATGAAAAGAGCTGGTTCTTGCTAAAGGTGGAATAAGCTCTAATACAGCTGACCTAGACAGCTACATAAAATTATGGAGTTCTCCAAGTCTTTTCTGATTAAGAAAAGAAACAGATGATGGAATTTGGTGTCTAGTGCAATTTTGCTTATTTACAGAGTTAAAGTTCTGCTTTTCTTAGCACAACAAATCACAAGCAAGCAAGAGTTTTCTGTTCCTTACTATTCCCCTTCATCTACCGTTCCATCTAAAAGCCCTCACAAAGCAGTGCCTGAATCCACACTTCAAGTAGTCATTTACACAAGGTTATGAGCATTTGGTTCATTTTTTCACTTTTGTGCCATTTTCTCATTTCTTCTAAGAATTATTTCAGCAAAACCCCTCAGCTACACATATTGCTATTTTACTGAGTGACATGCCTTTGTTCTGATGCTTCTTAAATGAAAGACAGCAGCTAACCAGCTTGTTAGTATTGTTACAAATGGAGTTTATTCTGTCATCCTACCTAAGTGCCTCCATGCTTCTTCAGTGAATATTTAAAATATAACTTCAAATACTAACATGCTTTGCCTATTTTCCTGTGTGTCCACTTATCCAATTGCTCTCAAGTACTGTTACTGTAGTATCCAAGAATTGCACTAAATGACCGGATCCGCTTCAACTCTTTACTCTGAAGGTGCAAGCAATGAAAACTACAACCACTCTTCTGTGACACTTCTGTTACATGAAATTGTTCCTTTGTTAGCTTTCCAAAGAGATAAATTTATCCTCCAGTGGGATCCTACTCTCACTGTCAACAAATTCAAACCCACTATACAATAAAGGAATAGAGGTCCTTCCCAGAGTGACAAGAACTAGCACACAATCCTGTGCTGTGCTATGTTAATACTCTCACATTAATCTTTCTGACAAATAGAGGGGAAAGACAGCATATACACCAAGATTATATAGAAAAACATAAAACCAAAGGATTCAATTTAAGAATTAGAATGGCAGTGTGATATTTAAGGCATGCAGACTGTCTCCCATGAAAAAACATTCACAATGCTCGGGGGGAAAAGAAAATCAAAGCAAAAAGAGAAAGAGAGGGATAAAAGTGAACTGGTTACTTTATAAAAGCAAATAGCAAGAAATTCAAACTGAACAAATGTTATTTCTTTACAGTAGCCTCAGAAGTGACTGAACACAGAGTTCATATCAGATGACCACAAATCAAGTGTAGAGAAAAAGATGAGCATTTGTTACAATGAAGACCCTCTAGTTTCTAATGTTAAAGAACTGAGTATGATGAGCATGCAAGATTAACTTCAAGGTTAATGTTGGGTATCTTATATTTTATAATGCCAGAGATAGAATTTCTCCTTTGCACCATGAACAATTTTCAATTTCTTTTCTTCAGCCTACACTGTTCTCAAAATAAGACAGTCAGGGTAGGCAGACAACATCTATTTAAACTATCATTTGGCCAAGGTTCTGGGACTAAAGCCTTGGCTTAAGGCTCTGTCCTTGCCCCTGAGTTCTAGTGCTGGTTCAACATGAACACTCCAGCTTTATCACATTCCTGGAGCATCCATGGTTTTCCCCAGGAACTGGCTATCACTGCTAGAGATGGTTAATTTCTAACCTGAGCGATCTGCTAACACATGGCTACAGATGGGTATCAGGCACAATGATATGGATGATAAAACACTGGCTTTTCACAGCAAGGTCCTACACTTGAGCCCTTTCCATGTACAGCTGCTGGCCAACTGTTGATTATTCACAGCAGAAAGCTCAGCTTTTCCACAGACAGCCAATCTGAACCCCATCTATAAAGTCCAACCCAGCAGATGAAAACAGACTCAGCTCTTCAGTTTGCTGTGCCAAATGAAGAATCCAATGAAGGGCAAAGAAGGCCATGGTTAGAAATGCACTGCAGTGTACAATCACTTTCCAGTCTGTGAAAGAGATGAGCAGGAAAATAGATGGCACTGGGCTCTGCAGGCAAAGACAGTTCCCTTTTACACTGCTGTCATATGGAGAAATTGGATTACCACACAATAACGAGTCCAATAAGCACAGATTATGAGTATAGGATAGAAAGTAATTTACCACTAGATTAATCCTAGACATTCCTCTTACCTAGACTGCATTAAAACAGGAACATCTATTTTTCCACCCCACTGTTCAATGTGTTTCATATTCTTTGCTCCCCTCAGAAACAACAGTACATGATTTTTAAAATTATATTCTATTTACTCTCTACTAGCCTCTCCAAAATAACAGTTTCATATGCATAAGATTAAATCTATTTGGCAAGAAGGTACAACAGTATTTTTAATTTGTCTGCATTTACACTGGGAGGTAATGGGGATCTATGACTTGAGCATATGAAGTACTCTCAGACAAACACACACAGTACACCTTACTCTGCCACACAGGATCTGAGGTCACATCAAGATAAGAAAACTGGAATACCAGGCCAAATTAAATCTAAAATATTGATCTATGTGTACAGATATTTTTTGGAATACACTGAATGGAGAGAAGAGGAGAAATGTTATCTATATACTGAATTATTAAGATTTAAATTAAAATGATTATTTCAGTTTAACTTTGAAAGGATCATCGAGTTACCTTGGAGAAAAACCATTTATAGCTCCTCCCATTTCACTCAGACTTCCTAAACTCATTCTCTTGATATTAAATAAGAAGAAACTAGTGTATATTACTTCAAATAGGGAAAATGTTTTCCTTATTACCTTAACAATTAGATAGCAATTTTCACTTTTCAGAGCCATTCCACATTAAACAAGAATGTATTAAATCTAAGTAGGTGTTTACTCAGCAGCAAAATTTAAATAAGTTAGATATTAAAAGGTCAAGATGAAATTATTTCATACTTGGATACTTATCTAACTAACTGGAAGGTGGAATTTGTATTCTGAGGAATCCTGAAGCTCCAGCAGTACATTAATAACTTCACTTAGGAAGTAAAATTCCTCAGATAATTTGTAGAAGGGGAAAGAAGTTTTCCCCTAGCTCTTTGTTAAAAAAAAAAAAAAAAAAAAATCCATTTATTTAGGTGAAACAAACTCTGCTACTTACACAGATTTCTTGCTGCCAGCATGGTAAGTTCTGCCCTACAACTCAGATTCCTGGAACCTGTAGTTCTCTTAAAATTAGTTAGGAGTAGGAAGGCAGTAATTATATTAAACCTAATCAGTATTTTCTCATGTAATATTATGCTGAAATAGTGTGTAGACAGGTACAGTCCTCCAAAAGTTTCTCACCAACCCTATGCTGATACCTAAAATTTCTTCATGCCTTGCATAAGCACATTCTAAAGCGCTAAGAACAAATTCATCTCAATTACACAATACAGTACATTTAAACCACTGTACAGGAGGCACATTCTAATACTGAAAATGTCTCATTCAATAGCTGCAAACCCAAAACTCAATTCTGAGTCTTACCCAAAGTTTACTGTATAACAACTCACACAGTATGCTTTGGTTGCTCCATCTGTTTTAAAAAATAACTTTATAACAAAAGTGAAAAAATTAAATTTAATCTTACTATTCACATTAAAATCAACTAAAGAAAAACTATAAAGCATCTGTTGCTATTAATAAATGTGCACAATTAACACATTTCGTGGGACCAGGATCAACAGCACATGGCTGAACAGACAGAGAATGTGTCAAAATTCTAATGCACGTATAATACACCATATGTAGAGACAACTGATATTTTTTGATTCATAATTTTTAAAAGTTACTCTGTAATCTTAGCATTCTTCGTTTTCTGAATCTTTTTAGCAAGGAATCATTTATAGATAAATGCAAAATCATCTTGATCAAAACAATATTTGCAATTTAAGACCTAATTATTTCCANATTATTTCCATTTAAGAAATGGTACTACCCTAGCAACACAAAAAGTAAATTAGAAACAACAGAGTAGCCCATATTTTTTATTTATAGTTTAAAGTAATATGACCAGTTCATACAGGAATAAACATTTTAAAACATGTATGGAATTACTTCACCATTGGCTGAATAGTTAATCCTTAACCAGTATATACGATATTATCTGGGTTTTTTTCAATGGCATTTTTACACACTGAATATTACAGTTTTTAGAGAAACAAAACAAAATGCTTTAACAGCATTTCCTTCTAGTGCAAGCTAGCACAAATTTAAATATCTCCCAGCAGGCAACACAGAGCCCTGTTCGATGCTCATGTATTTCTATTGGCTTCCATTTGATTAAAGGAAAGAGCTTCACTGTAGAAGCAAAGTAGAACAATCCCTTGGAGTATTACAGCCCCATGTTCTGTGTGTGTGACCACACAAGGATTCAGAAGAAGAATGATATGGTGTTCTTTTCAGAACACCAGATTATCTAACTTTGAGTAATGACTATTTAGTGAAGATTTATATTATTTCCATTTTCTAAAGCTCTATGCATAATTATAATAACAGTTCTCTTTTCAAGATAAATGTATTTTGAAACTTTGGTTTTCTATCACTGGCACTATTTATATTCCCAGGATACAAGAGATAAAGTACAAGCATAAAAAGCCAGCCATTAACCATTTAAATAACTGTCTTAAACTTCCATAATTTTGCAGAGGGGGTGTTAAAAAAAAGGGAAAACAACACAAGCATTCAGCTCTCTGATTTGCTTAAGAGGCTGAACCTCAGGAGTGTTTGCAGTGTACAGGCATGGATCTTACTTTAGGATCCAAAAACTTGGAGCCAAGTTAAGAATGCAGCAGAGTATGAAAATAACAAGCCTTTTGTTCTTCTTCATTCTCCAATGCACATGTCAGATTTTGAATTTAGAAAACCCTAAAAGCACAAAAAAGTCTATGCATCATAAGCATATTTCATTACTCTGCTATAGGACAGGAGGGAAAATATCAGAGCCAGAAAATCAGTGACACAAAGGTTGCTAAAACTACTGAAAGACTTCACATTCTATAGCACAGACCAAAATCAAAGCCATAAAATAAAATTCTGTAAATTAAGTAGATTTTAAAAGCCCAACAAAACACCATCTAAGTAAACTGAACCATTTATTTACAGAATAAACTAAAGGAAGCATGTGGTGCAAATGAAGCAGTCATAATTTGTGAGACTGAAATATCCTAATGTTTGGGGATTAGGTCTAAAGGATTTCTGACTGTGGCAAACCAGAAAAAAAAACAAACCCTTAAATGTTTATTTTCATATTACATCTCAAGAATCTAGCACTAGAAAGTGTCAAAGCTGACAATTGCAAATTATTTTCCATCTTAAACTTGACGGTATTTACCTTCATAAATGGTGCAATGGAAAACACAAGTGCTGTGAGAATTAATGTGAGTCAAGTCTGGAAGATGCTCAAGAATCTGGCTGTTACAAGATACAAGACACAAACTTCTTTCATCCTGAGAATTACCTACGTGTCCTTCATATACAACAAGGTCACAAAATTAAATATTTAATTACAATATCTGCATAAGGCTTATTTTAAAGAATTAGTGTATCTAGAAACAATAAATAAAAAGTTCTGAAATTCCAGTAAAAAATTAATTTTTCAAAATTCTGTCTTACAAGCTATTGTTTGCAAGGCTTGACTACCTTTATTTAATAAGGTCTGCTTATTATAAAATGCAGTGAACAGCTTAGCTGAGTAATGTGGCATTTTTGTGGCTATGATTTTAACTAGTTAAGCCACGGAAATAGATGACAGCTACTTTATTTTTAATCTTACTGTTGAAGAAAAGCTGTAAACTTTTTCCTTCCAGAAATAATCCTCAAATTGATTGCTGTCAACTGCTTGCTGGAGGGAAAGTCTGTCAACCAAGGAGGGTGGAGACAGGAAAGACAAGCTCCCTCTTTCCATGTGTAAATACCTTTCTACAAGAAATGGAAGCTAAATCTTATATAATCTTTGTAAATTAAAGATCTAGTCTGTGTGAACCTTTAAAAAACTGTTCTTTATAGTATCCAACACTTTGGTTTGGGAAAAACTACGTCTGACTAGACTTTGTTATCAAAGAGACATGATGCTATTCAAGTGTTCTGAATGAAACCCTGTATCTTTGTTCCTTAAAAATAAAAGCATATCTTGTAAGAGCTGATCCTGGGTTCTGAGGGATATAGTCTGCCCTTTATAAAATTCAAATACATTTATACCAAATTCAAACTCTTAGCAGATTTCTAGGTCTAAAATATATTGGTCTTCTACCATTAACTCACAGAACACTTGCCTGCCTTTGGAGAGTATAATGAAGATCATTAGTATCTATAAGGAGTTTTTTACCTTGTAAACACTCTATAAATGCAAAAAGACAGAAATAGCCCAGTTTATTCCCAACCAGAAGCTAAAATGTTATGCTCGTATTTGAATTACCTTATTAATTCATGTCTAAAATCCAGTATCTCTACTAACAGATATTTTACCATTTATCAAAATAACCTATCTCCCTAATATCTCACTTCAATATTTTTTTCAGATATCCACTAAGATCCCATTGCAAATAAATACAATCTTAGAACACAATTTTCTGTTGTCAGTTTCTGAAAAAAAATAAAAATCTACTGTTTCCAGTTCATAAAAAGTTAAATTCAACACCTTTTCTACCTCTTTAAAGAGTTTTTAGGATGACAAAATGTAAGATTTTACTTGCAGGAACTTAAATGACACAAAATGGTTGGTTAGCAATCTGGAGAATTGTAGTAGAAAAAAATATGAAGTAGTTTTCTCCATTGTTCTGCAGGTAATGTGTAACATTTTACTTAATAACTGTATCTGCACCTTTTATAACCTCAGTTGAAAAGGATTTACTCTGCCTTTCCAAGTTAAACAAATGTACAGTGTTAATAGGAAATTTCAGACAACAAAGAAGAAACAAGAAAAGCAATTATTTTTCTGAAATTCAGACAATGAGCATATGCATTTATATTGATTTTGGAAAGAAAAGTAAAGGCTAGAGCTGCATACTTGCACAGGTGCCCATTCACAATTTTTCTATTCTCACCAGTTCACTGCAGCTTAGATGCCAAGAGTCATTTCTTTCTGAATTCTGGAGGCATCCTGAGAGGCCTTAGCATCACACAGAGAAGCAAAATTCTCACATTTTTCTGATGGAGTCCCTACAGAATGTGAATTCAGAATCAAACTGCAAAGACAAGACTGCTTCTCAAAATCACTGTCAAGATATTAAATTGAAAGTACAATTAACTTGTCACTGTCCCTAGGACCCCATATCCTCATTTCAAGAAGAAAAAAGAGAAATCATCATTTTCAGTGTTTTAAGTGCTATCTTTGCAGTGTTCTGTAAATGGAAAGCCATTTAATTAGAAAGTTCCTTTTCATCACTCTTCTATGTGCAAACATACAAACAAAATATATCTTTTTTAGCTAAAAGCAAAAGTATAGCCACTTGCTAAATCAACAGAAAACTCCTTCTCTTCAAGCACTACCAAATAAATTTTCCTGCAGCAGAACAGCTTGATCCTAGACCAAACTTAAATAATTTGATCTTAAACACAGAGCACTAGGCCTCACCCTAGAAATCTTGAGTCTTATTTGCATTCAGGGTAGTTTAGTGTCTTTTCTCTCTGCTGCTGGCAAAGCAGGTGAGTGTGGATAGCAAGAGAAAATATGGACTACAGAAGCAATTTTTCTCAAAAGATTTTTTTTGCTATTTGAAGGAAGCATAAAAAGCCCTTGCATTTTTTAACATAAGGTACACAATTGCTTCACCTGAATGAAAGGCCATTTGGTTTCCCAAACTTCAGCTACAGAGCAATTAATTAACTTCTATTTTGCATTCAATTTCAAGATTACACATTTCAAATTTCCCATAACTATAACAAGCCCAGAGGTTCATTCTCCCTATAAAAATGAGGTGGGGAAATAAATGTAATGCAAAAAAAAAAAAAATGCAGTGCCTGTGTGACATATGAAATAGTCAAACATATGGTATGTATGGTATGAGTAATTCACAGTCATGCACTCAAACATAGACAAAAAGACAGCTTTCAGTTGGTGCATGTGTGTACACACACGTGCCAGTGCTATTAAACCAGAGCAAGGAAAGATGGTGAAGAGATATTTTTATCTGTTAATTTTCCTGGTCACACATCAGTAGTAAAACTATTACTGATGTTACTAACTATTATTGCTAACAATTACATTATTATTAATGAAGCATGGAAGTGAGGTGAAATGGAAAGTAGTGGAATTTGCTGGCTTGGAGGATTGTGATCAGTGCCACAAAATTCAGCTGAGAACGTTACTAATTGTGCACTCCTGTTGATATTGGGGCCATTTTCCTTAAAGACAGAATGATGGGACTGAGAGCACCCTCAGGAGGTGGCAGAGCACAGGAAATAAGAAGTTATGCTGCCTTTCAGAGGGACCACAACAGGCTGGAGAAACAAAGTTCAGCAAAAGGAAATACACGTTTTTCACCCAGAGAGAAATAACTGTGTGCCCTGTAAAAGTCTTGAGATCAACCAGGGGGAAAGAATTGGGCATCAAATGTTGAGGATGGTCCTGGTGGGCAAGAATTTGACCATGAGTCAACAAAGCACTCATGTGGCAATGAAGGTCAACACGTTCCATGTTAGGAAAGCAGTGCCAGCAGGCTGGGAGAGAGGATCCTTCCCCCAGCACCAGTGGTGAGGTCACAGCTGGAATATTGCCTCCTCTTCTGGGCTCCCCAGTGCAGGAAGGACATGGACATACTGGTGTACAGCCAGGACACACAGCCAGGACACAGACATGATATGGGTCTTGGAGCATCTGTCATATGAAGAAAGGCAGGAAGAGCTGAGTGACTTTATCCTGGAGAAGGCTCAGGAGGGATCTTAATCAGTATTTATAAATAGTTGGTGAGAGGTGGAGGCCACTCCTTTTAAAAGCAAATATTATGGGAAAGGAAATTCAGAATCCACTCTGTCCAGATTTCAGTAAAGAATTTGATATGTATCACCCAGTAATTATTCATGGAGTTGGAAATACAAGCATAACACAAAAATAAAGTTGATATAAAAGTGACTAATGGTAACATATTGAATGGACTTCTTTAAAATTGTTCTTCACATTCATCTTATTACACGCCTGTGAATGTGGTGAAAAGCAGAGGTGTTTTGATAAAAGCTGGTCACAGAAAGCTCTCTTGATACAGGGGAGGTTGCTAATTTCCAGAAGAAATTAGGGGAGCATTTGCACAGGCATATTAGAAATGGCAAAATCTTTAAAAACTCTTCAAAGCCACATGATTACTAATAGCAGAATTTCTGTGATTATTTCTGTGATGGTCTCTTATCATTTGAGACCAACACAAAAAGATAAATCACACACTCATGTTTACTACTAACAGATTAAACCAACCTGGTCTATCTGTAAAACAAACTTGATATTCACCAGTGTCTGGCAAAGTATTTTCAGAAGACTGAGTAGAGCATTAGCACTCTTATTCAAGACTTTGAGCAAACACTTCAGGCACAAGGCTCAGAACTGAGGAGAATCAAGTTACTTACTAGCCTCTGTATCTTCCTATTTATTCTGTTTTGCCAGTCAGACTAAAAGGTTCTTGCTCTGCTTGTTTGATCCTCAGCACATAAAAGTTGAGGAAGACACATGATCGATGTTTATAATTTATTGAGGGCTACACACCAAGGAAGGAGTTGGTTTTAAATAACAATATTGAGAGATTAAAAATTAGGAATCAAAGAATATATTTAGGCTGAAAGTCCAAAGAAAGCTCTAAGCATTAGGAGAGAGGTTTTGAAACATCTTTCCTGAAAGAGCAATGGGGCAATGTACTTACATGTAGACTGTGATGACTTTATGACTGGAATTAGATAAGATTGTTGTCTAACCCAGAAAGGCCTTTTCTTCAGCCCTGAATTACTATAGTGATCAACTAGTCCCTGTTCTGCTCCCCTCCTTCCAAGACTTTTTGTCCACACTATTCCCACTAAAGTTCAACTAGGGCTATGAGAGGACTTTTTTATCTTTAAGAGAAAACAACCTTAAGACTTAAACTCTTACCCCTCTGGCTTAAATGGTTTTATAGAATATTGCATCAAAGCAGATGACTAGAAGTTCTCCTTGAGATCAGAAGATTTAATCAGCAGCTAAACAGAGCAGTGCACTGCAAACATACTGAAATGATATTGCCTCTTTGGGTCTTCATTAAATATTTGTCCTCCTTGCTAGTTTAATGGATTCCTGCTTACTATAAAAACAGTCAAAGAGGGAATTTGATTGTACTCAAAGCATATACACCTCAAACACTGTCACTGTTCAGAATCTTCTCATTTAACCTGTCAAGACATACAACTATCCCCACCCTTCATATTATGGTACTTCCATGTTAAGTTACTGAACAACCCATTCAGAAGTTCTCCATGGCAGTGGGTAAGGCAAAAACAACTCCAGAAAACAGAGAGGGCATATTCACCTGACTACAGCTACTGGCCAGTTGTCACGTAGTTATTTGTGAAGCAGTAAGTGAGCAATGTTGCAGACAAGCAGCTCTTCTCCATTCAGCTCTTTCAAAGCTATGTCCATCAAGAAACAAGCAGCACTGTGGTTTCCTGACCCAAAAAGCATGCTCAACCTGTTGCAAATGTTGAAAAGGTAGGCAGGTCTGTCATTCATCAAGTCCACAATCCCTTGTATCAAACACAAGTCATTATTGTAAGGCCAATGGATCTGGTGAATGTAAACACATTTCCCCACCTCCTTCTGGCTGACAAATCATTTATTTAATTTTGTTTTAGAAAATAAGCAAATGCTTTTCCAATGTAAGTTAATCCAACACTTGACAGCCAGTCAAAAATGTACACTGGACTGAAATTTACACAGTGACATATATTGTTCAAACCCCAAATCAGAACTTCCATGTTTCATTTATGCCTTACAAAGCTAAAGCACTGGCCAGAAGAGTCCCAGTTACAGAAAAAAAGTATTTCTATTATAATGGTATCTCAGAACAATAAATTTTCACCAATTAATAAACTTCAGCCATTTTGTGGACTGGTGTCCATGACAGCATTTTCAGTTAGAGACAGAAGATTTGGAAAAGAAATTCTTCTCCTGTTCTAAGTTCAAAGATGAACTCCACTTTTATTGACTGTCGTTTGACCTCTACCATCTGTTATTTTGTGACAAACCAAATTCTCAACAACTGAATCTCTTTTAATTGGTTGGTTATAGCCTAGACCAAGGCTTCCACCTTAAATGCCATAAAAATGCTGTATATGTGAGTATGATTTAGTTTAACAATGACCTGCAGTCTTGGATTTGACAGAAAGACTTGATTTCCAAATGTTTATCCCCACCTGACTGGTCTCCTTTAACATTTTTGTCTTTTTATTTCTGGCTTGTGCTTGTTTTAGTGTCCCTTATTTTGTTGCTGTAGAACAGTGATATGAAAACTACTGCATATAGGCTTGTTTTCAAAGTAAGCATATTGAGTGGTTAGCCTGGCTCATATGTTCTTGCTTACCTCACAGATTTCTGTGTTATTATTAGTTTCTTCTACTAGCATAGCAGTCTTTTGCCACACACATACACACACTTTTACAATAAGCTCACAACTTATGAAACTTGCAAATCACACATGCTGTCAAAGCACACAAACTCCTCAATTCCCTCATTCTGATGCAATGTACAGGATCCATCTATAACACATAACACTTTCTTAATCAAAAAGCAGTATTTTTACATAAGTGGAATAAAAGAACTTAATAATACATGCCATTTACAGTTTTGTCAAAAATACACTAGGCTACTAAAACAATTAACCCCAATCTAAATTAGTTCCATTTGAAATGACAAAACCTCAGTCTAGTTTTGCCAGCAATAAACCTTGTGACAGAAAACTAAAGTATGAATGATTTCTACAATATGAAACCATTATCTCATCAGACTAAAGCCATGATTTTGTATTATAAGAAGAAATACCTGGCACAGGAATAACACAAACATCTTACTGAACAGTAGGTCTCCCCAGTTCAGCTCGTTTAGCAGGAAAGTGTCAAGAACTATTACAGTATTGCCTTAGAGGCAGTAAGTGAAATTCTTGGAAGTAGCTTATGACATTTTTTAAAGCTTTTTTTCAAAAGGTGGAAATAATCAAAGCAGACATCACACAGATTTTAGTTGCTGTAGTTGAGAAAGTCAACATTTTCAATACAAGTTGTGCTAGCCTTTGTCCAAGTTTTCCCCATCCTGTATCTCAGAAAATGTGGGTTTGTACACACTAAAAACAAAAGGTAAAACAGCCTGGTTATTCCCAGTCTTTTCACGTGTGGCAAAAATAAGAGGACATGTGGTTCTAAAGCATCATCCTTACGTTCAACCACCTCCAACTCTGCAAGAGATTTCAGGCTGTAATGTGTAAATCATTACAACATGCTCTAATAGTACTTTCAATTTAATCAGGAGAGAAGAATATTCTCCTCCAGAATTACAATAAATAACTACAGTTTTGTTTTAAATGAAATGATGTAGTTTATATCTGACCTGAGTTTCAGTCTTTTCCTAGTGGGAAATATAAATTCAGCATTTGGATACATAATCCTACAGCTCTCAGAAGAAGCCGACTCCACCGCGAACACTTTACATGATTTATAGCTCTCCTCCAGATTCAGATGACAAGTCTCGGCGGAGCAGGTGCAACGGGGTATTTTTTCCTTCCTTCAGACATCATTCCCTCGTATGTAAATTAATTAGCAAGTCTTCCTCACTTTCGCGTAAGCGGGGAAGATGAAGCTAATGGAATATCAGCGTTTGGTTTCTCACGAGGAGCGGGTGACCGGGCGGAGGGAGGGAGGGAAGGAGGGAGGGAGGGAGGCAGGGAGGGGGCTCGCTGTTGTTACTGCTGGAGCCACAGCGATTTTGACAGCGTCAGCGGCGATAAAGTGAGCCTGGCTCTCGCCCACTTATGCCAAGAGAGTGATTTTTAAACCACGGGCAGGATTTGGGGGAGCCTCGGGAACGAAAGGAACACACCCCGCACACCTCCCGCGGCAACCCGAGCACTCCTGTCCCCCCTGCCGGCAAGTCGGAGCTGCCCT
>VZRX01007046.1:183102-196621 GCA_013398075.1 Notiomystis cincta
CTGGGGAGAGGCAGGGCGCACGGGACGGTCCCTTCTCCCGGAGTTCGCCCCGGCACAGGGCTCCGCAGCGCGGAAGGAGCGAGGGGTGGATGCCGCGCCAGCGCCGGGCTCGCCGCGGGTGCCGTGCGCTGCCCGGTCTCAGGGAGGGCGGGGTCTCCCTGCACAGGTCACCGGGCGGCACCCCCGCTCCCGGCCGGCCGGACCGCGCCGGGAGCCGGCCGGGGAAGAGCGAGGTAACCGTGGGAAGTTGGGAAGGCTCCGCGCCACGAAGCGGGCTGCAGTCACCGCTCAGCTGGACGCGGGAGCAGCCTCAGCTCCACGGGAGACGGGCCGCGGGCGTGAGCCGCAGCCCCTCCTTGTCTGCCGGCTGCCAGCGGCCCGCCGGGTGCCTTGGCTGTGGAGCGGAGCCCCGGAGCGCCGAGCTGCCGCTAACGGAGGGGACAGCCGGGCAGTACAAGCATCCCGGGCATCCGCGGGGCCGTGATCACGGCAGCAGGACTAAGCTCATTTGCACACGTGTCCAAAACCGCTCCTCAGCCTCGGTGAGAACAGCTGCTCGGCCACGCGCCAGTTGCTGGAGCCAGGTTTTTCCATGCAACACATCACTGGTGTCCATGTGAGCTCGCCTTGGTCTGCTGCGGCAGCAACGCCGGCTCCTTCCCAGCCCTCCGGCACAGAGCTTTGCTGCCCTTTCTTCTGAGGGCAGCGCCGATTTCTTCAAACACCGTTTGTGAAACTGGCGGTACGCTGGACTTGGAGTCTCTTCACAGAAGGGGCAAAAGACCACTGTGACTGTAAGGGTTCCAGAACAGCTGTTAAATGCAGGAACACCTTTGCATTTCTCTGCCTTCACTTTCCTCTCCAAATATAGGTAGAAGTTCTCAAAGTCCACCATCCCCTTCCAATGCTTGGTACGAGAGGTACTTTACAACACCAGGTGAGAAGCCACCTTATCTTCTTAGTCAGGTAGCTCCCTAGTCAGGTGATGAAATTTCTGTAGAACAGATGATTTGTCACCTACTTATTACTGCCTCACTTCATCTATAAAACCAGGTTTGCCTACCTGGTAGCACTGTCAGGTTCCAAGGGAATGTATTTGAATAGGACATTATCGAGATTTAACAATTCCTTATCAATCATGTGTCAAGAGCAAAAATCACCTCTTGTGGGTTTTAGATTAGCAAAGAATTTTCAACCTGACACAGCTATACAGAGAGACTTCCAGGTATCAGACAGAGCTTATTAGCTTTACGTAGAGAGATCCCCCAAATTGTCACAAGCCCTAAGAGAGGTAATCATAGGCAAAGAGGTTTAAAGTTGTGTAAGGAGGAAGAAGACAATAAATGAAAATAATGAAAAAGTAGAGCAGTTTTGTGGGAAAAATCCATTTACATGACACATGTTAATTTTCCTTTTGCATTATGCTGTAGATTTGTGTTACTCACACACAACAGAGTAGTTAACTCCACATTTAAGGCTGTTGTGGTTTGCACTTGCAGTGGGACTAAAAATCTCTAGGTTCAATACTTGAATGCTGCATTTAGACTACACAGCACAATAGCACATAAGAACTACAGTTGAATTTTCTTTTAAAAAATACTTGCCTTCTACAGATAAAAATCTTAATTGTCCTCTTTTCCCATATTTTCCCATTTTCATCACATCTGTGAATTCTGAAGGTTCCCGTGTATATTAGAAGCCATTCTTACTGTAGAAAAAGAACACAAGTAAAGCTGATTTTGAACTTTTAAAATTAAGCAGAAATAGGGTAATGCAGACTCTATCCACCATATTACTTCACTGCACTTAGTATTGGTGTTCCAACATAATTACATAATAGTACATTAAATTGTTCTACCTACTTTTTTGGGGGAAAAAAAAAAAGAAAAACAGTTTATCAGAATCAAAAGCTTCCTGCAAAAATTGATGTGTTCATCTGAAAAAGTAAAAAAGTGGAACTTGATTAAAACCTCTGAATCATCAATCCAAAACTCTGCTTTTTAGCAGACGTTACCTAACATCTTCTGTAATCCAGTGCTTCATCTTAAAATCAGTTCATTTCACTCTTCCTAGTGAAGGCAGTGCCTGAACATGCACTGGGTCCTCTGATTGGAAATTGTCCCATTTGTTTCTCTCCCCAGAACATTCTAAGTATTATTCTCTTCTGTTCACCTACTGATATATTAATATACAATACTCAGGTTTTTCTTCAATTGAAACAGATCCTCTTTCAATCTCTTTCCATAAATAAATTCTGGATTTCCCTGATGATGTCTATGAGTATTGAATTAGTAATTTTTGAACACTGACAGATGGACAGAGTTAGATGGCATTCCAGTAAACTCTTACTAGTAATGGTCTCTTCATCCCCATTTAAACACTGATAAAGGTGGGATTTGCCACACTTTCTTTCCTGACTTTCCTATGTAGATAGCTTTTGGTTTCTCCTGTGCTCAATACCAATAAGTCTTTCTCGTGCCATACAATTTTTGACTCACAAATTACCAGATTATATCAAAAAGTTTTTATTGGGCTGTGGTGCATAACCTTGAATTTTGTTATCCTGTAACACAACACTATTCCTTGGCTCCAATATTTAGTGTGCTATTGACAAGCTGCAAATCAGCAGCAAATTACACATTTTCTGTTTTTCTAAGGTTATTAGTGAATTTATTAAGGAATACAGAAATAAGAAGAACTGAGTCTTAACAAACCTAGCAAATTCCATTTATGCATTGATCTCTTTTCAGCATAAACTCTCTTCCTTTACAGGTCCTTATCCACTTCACAATTTTTATACAGGTTTTCTTGTCTTCCATTTCAGTTGCCCACACACAGACTGCTTCCAGGTCCCTAGCACTAAACTCTGGAGAAAGCAGAGGTGTTAAATGAGATGGTGTGTGAGGTGTCAGAGTTTCAGATAAAGATGCAGTGTAATTAAAAATATAGAGGAGAAAACCAGCCATTACTAGCCTGGTGGAAATCCAGTCTATCTGCTGTGCTACATTTCCTACTTAAAAATGGCCTAGTACTACAGTTCCAAGAAAAATCACCATGGCTAGAGAGGGGGGAGAGTGGACCTATTTTCTATGCTTCTCATTCCTTTCTTCTATTTTTGGAAATTCTCCAGGTTCCTTATTACAGAACTCAATTACCTGGGCAGTTTTATTCATGTGTCATTTCAGTGACAGTGGTAGAACTATATAACTATCAAAGTATGCAAAACTTCACATCCTGGATTTCTCACACTATTGTTATTTATTGAAGCATAGCTTTATGTTTCTACAAAATGATTAATATCCTTGCTGATACCTTTTTGGTATGAAAAGATGAATGCATAGTTCTGCTACAGCTGAAGTTATATGGACACAGATTCATTGGAAATATTTCAAGTAATATTTTTTTTTTTACATTGTGAATCAAGTTTCAGTGCTGCCACATCCAAATGTTTGGTCTTGGTGTATCTCTATCTAAGACTTTGGATGAAATCTCAATCACACAAAAATCAAAGAAATTCTGCTAGTTAATTCATCAGAGCTAGGATTGCATTCACTGAATGTCCTCTGAGGATTCAGTACATTTGACATGAAATCCCTAATTACAGTAGCTTATATAAAATATGAACCTACATGTGTCTAGGTTTATTTCTAGAAAATAAATTATATTGAAGGAAGAATACTGCATGATAGAATCAATCTTGATTTAGTAAAACTCAAAGCAAATGATAACAGTACATCTCTATGAAATATCCCTGGCCTGAAGGCCATATGACATTTTCTTGATTCAAGGCTTAATATTCAAAGCTTGGTCACAGTTATTCATCTGTTAAGGTTCATGAAGTTGGTCTGATTTATGTCTAATTCTGGCTACTACATGGAAACTGTGGTTTCAGATGAATTATGATTATTTTTTTTCAGTCTGAGGCACAGACTAAAATTCAAGGCATAAAGAGTGTCTTTTGCCTTGATTCTCAATTAATTTTCAGTGAATTAAATACCTGACAAATAATGAAGCAGATCTACTGTTTGGTACTGAAGGCACTGGTGTTCATTAAGAGTGAGTTTGACTCAACTTTTCCTCATTCTCCAAAGAACTTTTCTTCTCAGCTTTATAAAGATTATCTAGACAACTGCAGATTTCAATCTGTATAAAACTTATAGGAACTTTGTCATATAAAAGCTCAGGACTTGACACAGGCAATTTCTGTTATTCAGTACAGTAACAGCCTCTGAAATAATTCCAGAGAAGTGCATCTTCTCTCATGTTTATCTGGTCACTGAGTATTGCAATTTCTGACATATTAATCTTCATTAAATGAGTTTTTCTTACTGAAGCCAGAAAGAAAATTAGAAATCCTTATTAACAGTAAAGCAATAGACACAAATTACTGGTAGGACATCAGTGGTGTTGAAAGATGACAGATTTCTTTTCTGAAACAGGGGCAATTCTGTAATTCCTGCGGGGTTCCTGAAGCATTCCAAACAAGTGTAGATAATTTTTGAAACTGAAACACTTTGCTATATACATTATTTCTGATTTTTAAAATTGTCCTTGATTTTGAAGACCCCCACTCACATCTGTTGTGTTACCTTAAATTGTGGCACCAGGGGCAGTGAACTGAAGAACGAAAGAAAATAGGAAAGGAGACTGAAAAATCACAGCAAGAAATAAGATGATCCAAAAAATTACATTACTCCAAATTGCTGGTCCAGCTGAGCTGTACCTTCTGCAGACTCAGGGCAGACTGTAACTAAAGTGCAATTGCTTTTGTAGTTCTCTCACCCTGAAAACAGTCCAAAATGGTCTACACAAAGCTAGGGCAAGTTGCAGACAAGGCTGATGTCTACAGTATACAACCTCTGAGCATCCTCCTGAAGCTGTGCAATGGGAGTAAAGCATCTTGCTGGCTTGCCCTTCAGAACCTCAATGCATTTCCTGCTTCTGGAGGACCAGACATGAGATCACTGGAAGGAAAACTCACTACACCACAATACTGAACCAAGACTCTTATTGTTTTGCTAGCTCTGATGTTTCAGCTGAAATGTGGTTTATAATGCTGTAAAATTATGGGTCAGGTAAACCTCATTGCAGCTCGTGGGTATAGCTGTCCCTCTTCATTTAAGAGAGATGTAAGAAGTCGTTATGCTCCTTTGCTGAAACAAGTAACTGAAACGACTTCAGTCTCTAAACCCCAAACACAATTACACATCTCTGTATAAAACAAAAGCTTGAAAAAGCCAGGTCAGAATGTGGATGGAGTGGGTGGAGTGGTTTTCCTGGTTTTTGAGAATGATGCAAATAAAAGTGACACAATATATGTAGGCTATGCATGTAGGATATGCATAAATATGGAGAACGAGGAAATATGCAGAAGCTCATGTCAAATTAATGCCAAAGTACAGGTACTGAGCAGCAAACCTGGACAGATTTTGGGCTGCCGGCACAAACTGACATGGGCTGAATCTCTGAAAAATAAAAAGCTTTTTCAGTATGTAAAATTTCTTCTGTGCTCAAAGAAAGAAGATTTTTTTAATGTTGCTTCTTAGAAATAGGAATGCACTTATAAAACATCAGTCTCAATTAACAGCTCCCCCATCTAATGGGAATAATCTACAAACCTCCAAATTCTGACCAGCCATTGGGCACAGTAACAAAGCTGTGTGACAGAGTGATAAATCTCAGATGTAAATATACATGTTGTTATTAAAGATATAAATCTCAGCTAGATATATACATATCATTATTAATTGATTTACAGAATTCCCACTCCATATTTTCAGAGGTGTGCCTTCCCTTAAGTTGTTCCTAAGAATCATTTACACTTTGGGAGCTGTAACTGCTATATCTAGCTATCTTTCAAATACCCCAAAGACCTGCTAAATCAAAAAGACATTCCTATATAGGAGAAAAAGATTTTAATTCTCAACTTTTATGTGAAGATTTAGGTGTCTGTAACCTCCCTAACACACCTACATCCCCTCTCCAGCAAGTCTAGGAAAAAATTAGAGAGAATGTAGGCAGGCATCTTTTGACTTTGCCCCAGGTGCCTTGAAAGAAGCTTAGAAAAGGAGAGAGTCTTTTGGGGTAGTGGGCTGAAAGTGGCTTGGAGCAAGGAGTGAAGAAATACTCCAGTGTCTTGTTCAAGGAAATAGGATTTTGTAGTTTCTTGAAAACAAACAGAAGCATCTCAAAGAAGCAGCCATACAAGAGGGCCTAGATTTAGGAAAGTCATCAAGCTTTGACCCACTGTTAAACTCATCAAAGCACAAATACATTCCTGACTTATACAGACCGGGAAACTCTTATCCCAGTTTATCTTTTCCAAAGGAAACCCTAAGAGTAATGCAGATAGAGCAAATAATTAATTTTCTCTAGTGCACACATAACTGCTGACTTAATTATTAATCAGTGGAGGTTTTTTCTATACTTGTAAATCAACAAAAAACTTATATGGAAGATGCAACACACTCATGAATGAAGCAAAAATATTTGAAATATTCATCTCTGAGCTTTCTAAATCTCGCAGCATCAGTCAGGACTCAAAAACTTCTTAAGGTTGCAACCAAGCATGGAATGCATTTTTTTCACTTTGCTAAATAAATGCACAGCACAGTGTAAAATGGTCACATAAGGACAGTTTAAAATAAACACACTCATACATATCATATGCAACAGCAAAAAGAGACATCTTGCAGAAGACAACAGTGATTGCTCAAGTGCTCAATACACAAAAATGGAATACTTCACATGCTGGAACTGATCAAAGGTCCAGAACCCTGCCTCTGGTGTACAGTTCATCTACTTTCCTGTCCTTGGCCAGATGGTTAAAGACTGTAAACAAATGTGTGTACAAAGTGGTCCTTTCAGAACATCCTCCAACCTTCTGGCAGTATTGGAGTATTAAAAGTATTATTTTCTGAAACAGATTTTCTGCACAGACCTGTCATGTTTCATAGGCACTCATGGACTCAGTGAAGGAAGAACAACACAAGCAATGATTTACCCTTTCTGAAGGGGAACCTTTGCAGCTACTGAATCTTCTGTGCACCACATGCAGCACCCTGGGCCTTCCTCAGAGGTCCCCTATCTAATTACTCACCAACTTCAACCAGCTTAGCTCATGAGAGCTGACAAAATCACAGCCTGACGTGGAGCAGCTGGGATTTAACTTTCATTTATAAAACTTAATTGGGAGATTTTTTTCATTTCTTTCCATTTTTTCCACCTCTTCACTCTTAAAATCATGTAACACCCACATATGTGTGTACAAACACACAAAACAAAGAGTAAAAGCAAACCACAACAGTCAGTGAAGTTACTTGCTATAGAAATAGCAGCGCTGCTATTAGCACTTCAAAGGGAAAAGCTATTTTAAAATTTAACTGCCTGGCAGATGCAGCAGATATAGGACAGGGACCAAAGAGAGGTAAGGAGGGAGGGAGAGTAAGAAGAGGAGAAAATAAATGGGGAAGGGTAGGAAAACAGATGAACAGTACATTAACTAAAAGTAAAAATAGCCAAACTGTATACTGGCAGTGAAATTTTGGCAATGTGGAATCCAGTAGCAAAATTCCTACTGACTTCAGGGAAATCTTGTTTTCACTCTGTATCAATAGTTTTACTCTCATGTACTGCAGTGTGTCAACACAATTCCTCAGTGTATTTGTTTCCTTTTAGTTCATTCTTGCCAAACATTTATTCTACAGTAATCCTACGAATGTTGTAAAGGCAAGAAGGAAACTGTCCCTCACTACTGAGTTTTCAGTACTAGATTGGAAAATCAGGATAGAAACCTGTTAGTTCTTATGGCACGAATTGCTATTCACACAGATGGTATTACACAAACCATAAATAGCCACTCATCATATATTAAACTCCTGTGTTTTGAAGCAACAGCTACAAAGTTTCATCCCACTCATTCCTGGAAGTTGTTTTCTACCACACTGTTGAACTCCAGAGGCCATAATGATTTCAAAGGCAGGGATTTAAAACCATCTGTTCAGTCTGCAATGCAAGATACATGGGATGGTTAGTCAGTCTACATTGATGCATAACTGATTATTCTTCAGGCTGAAAAAATATTCATGGAAAAGTGTTTTATATACAGTCAGTCTCATTGCTGTGGTAACACTGAATAACCTGATCTGGCTCATTAAATCCATCCATGATACAATTTTTTCTGTTTCAATTCTTTGACAACAGTAGTAATAATCACACAGATAAGTCATTAGTCTATTACAACTCTTTAATTTGCTCTTAGATGTGTTCTGAACAGAGTTCGGGTACATTGGTTAAAAAGTTACTGTCCCTGCCACTGTTACTCCAGGAGATTTTTCTGATAAAGGGCATTACAGCCAATATACCCACATCAAAATAATTTACAGGACAACCTTTGCCTTGATATCAGCATTTCATTGTGTAAGCACTGTGTGACACCACTGCACAGGAAGCTTTGAGGGAAAGGAGATGGATCCTTTCTCAGGGCTCTTAAAACAACTGAGGCAGATGCAAACACTTTACAAGGGGGAATCAGACCCCATGAATCAATGTAAAGTTTTCTTGGCATATGGGATCAGAAACAAGCTCATAATTCCAAATGTATGACCTTGTGGAGAAGCTCTGAATAGAGGGAACAGCAAAGGTTAACCCATATACTCTTGGGATCATAGCTGAAGGACTGTACTTTGCACTTTATAAGGACTGCAGAAACATGATGAGCACAGTTCCAGGTTTGGTTTTTGGGAGATGATTTTGTGTCTTTTTCATAGACAGAAAAATGAGAACACAGTAATCTGTTAAGAAATAAGAAATTCCGTACTGGTTTAGTGTGTTTGTTTTTCTGAAAGTAGGTTTAAACTCAGCTTTCTTCCTGTAGGTGCACAAAAAGTGTTACGTGGGGATTTTATTTATCCAAACATTATGGAATGGTTATTATCTCCTTATCAGGATAAAAACTGACTATGGCTTTAGACAGTAAAAATACAGAGGAGACTGATACAAAGAACTGAGTAAATCTACAGTTTTCAAGTGTGTAGCCTTATCAATCAGTCATATGAAACAGAGATTGAGAGAGGATTACATAAAGAATAATCATAAACCTTTACCTTATTCACTCCATCTTTTATGTGTTTTACTAACTTGTCCATGTTTGTAAAGTTCAGACCATTTAAAGTTCCTTTATCTGTATGGCTGGGTTAATAGTTCTTTAATTAATTTTTTTAAAAAATCAGTGGGTTTGCTTCATGGCCTCAAATGTTGAATTTCTTGGCTGAAAAAAAGGCTTTGAATCAGATAAGTTTCAGGGAAAAAACATTTAAAATAAAATGCTAATGGTTAAAATAAAGCAATTTCTCTAAATAGCCAATTATTTAATGTATAAATCATTTGGGCTTCATTTTCACATATGTAACTGTAATCATTCTGGATTAAATAAATCTGAATGAATGTAGAAGGTTATAAATATAAAATTATGAAAAAATAATGCTTGTAATACTTCTAAGTGAGGAACTTACACTTTGTTCAGCTCTCAAGTACTTTATAGGTTTAGTCCATGCTGTGGTAGCCTAGAGACTGAATCTGCCTCATCTCCTTAAATTCGCTGCAGATTTCAAAGTTAGGAGTTCCCAACTCTTGAAGTTCTGCTTTCCCACTGAAAACACTTTCATTTGTTTACACATATATCACATCTCTGTCTACATTTGTAGAAGTCAACTGAGACTTCTTCATTGAAACCATTGGACACTGGAGGTGAATGAGGAAATACACACATTTTATATTGAGGAAATGACAGTAATTTTAAAAAGTGTGGCCCTTGACTTCATTTAGGTTTTGATATTTGGTCTCTCTGCAGTAGTTTTTATGTAGTTTTTGATATTTTGGTTAGATTTTTTTTCTTGGTAAGTATATACAGTAATTGGGTCATTTTAAGACTTCAGAGCACTATGGAATATTTTAACTAAATAGAATCCACCCCTTGAACTCTAAACCACCAAAGAATCAGGGATGATTTTAAAGAACAGGTTAAACTTCAAAGAACAACTTACCACACCTGTCAAAGGAAAAAGAAATCACTTAAGAAAATAATGGTATCAGTATTCTTCTGATGTTAATTATATGTGTTGTTGTTGATTCTACTCTCAAATAATAATCTCTCTAGAGCAACCTGGCCTTCAGTTTGGGATACATAACTCATGTCACAGTCAATTCTTTCACAGCTGTGCCTGTAACAGTGGAGACCTGCTTAATTAGACCCCCCTCCAAACCCCACAAAGAATAATTGCATTCCCAGGTTTTTAGGCACCACATAGTGTTCTGAACACAAAACTGAAGGCATAGGAGCAAATAAACCCTCCACTAATAAGACATAATATTTCACAGGCAAAGGCTACCATGCAGGTTAACAAATAAAATAAAGGATCTGTTTTTCTCAGAATTTTTTTGCAGACAGACTTAATTGCTTATTAACTCTACAGGTAGAGATAATTACAAAGATTTATGAACATATGCCTTCAATTTTGACATGTCCAACCTGTGCAAAACTGAGGCCTGATTCTTCAGATTAATTTGTGCTTCAAAACCCAGGTGATGTTGAAGTGGTAACTGTAGGTACTCCCCCTAAAAATAATAATGTTATATTGAATATAAGTATATAATAAATACAGTAACTAAGTATAATTATAATATTCTTATACTAAGGCATTTTAACTATATTAAGTACACTTAAAAACCATAAACATAAGCAGCAAAGTTTAAATCTTATTTTGATTTTTTGTTTGTTTGTGTTTCTTTTTTTCTCTGGGTGCTTGAGAAGTTTGGATATGCAAGGTTGTCCCATGTATCCAGAGGACCCTATATGAAAAATTTCTAACAAAAGAAGTAGAAATGTTCTGGTTGAATTAACTAAAAGACTGAGCCCAGGCCTGCTGAATGACACACTAAATCAGGTGATATCAACAGAGGATGTGCTGACACCTTGTTTTACCAACAGACACGGTGTCAGTCTCACGTTTTGAGCTGAGGAGAGGAAAGCATCTCCCAGACAGGAGCCGTGGCCTGCTGTGTGCAGGGCGTGGGAGCTGTGCTTAGTGCTGGGCTGCTGAAGCTCTAGAGCTGCTGGATGGCTCATGTTTGCCTCATGTTGCTTCAGACAAAGGGCAGGCAAAAATCACATTTCCCTTTAAAGGCTCACATTAATATCCCTAACAGTGGAAGAACAACTAACCTCAGAATTTTCACTGAATATAAATGACCAAAGCTTATTTTTCTTATTATGGCTTTATTAAAAATTATTATGTACCTTATTTTTCTGTCTGGTGGGAAAGCTGATGTTTTGGTCAAATTGTAATGTGGGTAATTTAGCTCAAGTTATTCACAGAAGTTTATTTCATGACGTTTGCAAAATCATGATCTAAAGCAATACTCAGATACTTAAAATAGACAATTTTAAAAAGTAGATTCCTGCTCTACCCCAAAATTAGCCAAGTTACCAAAGGATAAATTGATTATTTCTCTTTGAGATTATATATAATTTATGATGCAAAGCACATATGCCCCATGGTTAACAATGACTAGTAATATGACATTTTCAGGAATATAACAGCAGTTAGACTATTACCAAGATGCATTGAATACAATGGGCAATTATGGTAATTATGCAGATAATCACAGAAAATGAGGTGTACTGAAGATGCATTAGTTATAACATTTATGTATGTAGAATCTGAACAATTTAGAAGAACTCTTGTCTATTTAGAAAATGTGAAAACATTCTATCACTGTGATTCTCAATGCATATTTTAGAACAGTATTTCAAATGTGTTTGAACGTGAAGGAAAAAGGGAAGTACTTCCAAATATTTGCACGCCACATTCTATAAACAAGTGTCTCTAAATTTTCATTGTTTCTTCATAAGTGCAATCTCTTTCAATGGGATGGAATATGATATACTGCAATTCATATAATAAGACAAAAGGAACCAAGACAGAGGATGCTGGAGTAAAGCATCTAAGCTAAATACACAAGGCCACAGAAGTCATGACAAAAACTGCTTCTTGTACATGGAAGCACCAAGGCTACTTCTGGACCAAGGGACCTACTGATAACAAATTAAAGCTCTTGAGTTTCCACACACATATGTGTCCCATATATTTTTCATTGCACTTTTGCTTTTTAAATTTTTCATAACCTTCAAATAACTCCTTCTTACACATATTTGATATGAAAGAAAACCTCTAATAGAATAGTTGATGTAAATTACTAAGTCCCTTCTAGGTATTTTTTGATTTTGTAGTCTCTAGAAGGTGCAAAATACAAATTAGGTGCATTTAGAAAGGAAGTGTTTACATCTTAAAGCAATAATAAGCAGTCCTAAAGTTTAGCGGTAAGAAGGAGAGACTTTTAACGTCTTTATATTTCTGTGGTTCAGCTAGCTAAAGAATTCAAGTTCCAAGGCTGAAGTCTTTTTCTGTTCGGGTTTTCTGTTTGGGTTTTTGTTTGATTGGGTTTTTAAGTCTCCTGGGATCTCTGGGAGGGATCTGCACAAAGAAATCTTGCTCATTTCTCAAGGACAGCTTTAAGAAGTCAAAGTTCTCAAATACTGGCAACGCTATTCTGGGTTCAAGAAGCACAGGAAAAAGCCCTGTTTGGGAGACAAGTTCTTCTTTTGGATGGTCTAACCCTGTGGCAAGACCTCATTGCTGGCCACCTTCTCTGTAGCAGGTGTGTCAGGAAACACATTCTCTGCCTTCCCTTTCTTCACCTGGCTTGGAAATCGTTGTCAAAACTCATTATTACAGCTAGGTTGTCAAGGTAGCACCTTGGGCCTTATGATGATGAAGGAAACGAGATAAAAGTTCATGAGGAAGGCCAGGAAAATTCCAAATGCCTTTTACAATATACCATGTCAAAGGTCTGTTCATAAGATGTTTCAGGAATCTGTCACAATGCACTCAACCTCAGCAGGTTTTGAGATACCTTCAGGTACTGTCCTGGCACAAAAGTTTAGAGTAAAATAGAACTTTTGAAGCAATTATTTTCTGCTTTGTGGAAAACAACACCTCAGAAAGACTCCCAAGAGTGAACTGAAGATTGTGTGGCCTTTTTTGTTAAAGTTAGTCTTAACATTTTAAAGTTTTAATAAGCATTTTAGCATAGGTTGCTAGCATGGAAGCTGCTCATTATGAGCTAATTGTTTCAAAGAGTTGCTGAAAGTGCTTACATGTTAAATATATGCTACTCTAAGCAAATATTCACAAGTCTTTCAAAACAGATGTTTGAAAAATGGTAGGCTGTCTGCCCATGGTAGCAGTATACAAAGGACATGAAGAAGTGGGATTTAATAAATATGCTCACAGCTACATGGATGCTAATTCACAGTGGGTTTTAAAAAAAAATTTCAATTAAACGTATAAGCCAGCAGCAACCCAAATACGTTTTGTAAGCAAGTTTGCAGTAAACAGAGTAATTCCTGGCTTTCCTCTGTTCTCCCATTCGCCTCTCTCCACTGCTTTCCTGCCCACCC